>JAJMKX010000009.1:0-146125 GCA_030569435.1 Metschnikowia koreensis | reverse complement strand
GCCGCCTGCGGACCCAGAGTCTACGCCGCACAAAGTCACCCACACAATACTTTCCGTGCCAGTGCTTTGGCTTCCAAAATATCAGATACACCCAGCCAAGCTCGTCGACGTCATGTGACATCAACACGTACCACAGTGGCCACGACCACTGCCAGCCAATATCAGGTAGCGGGTAATTGGCCATTGATTCGTGTGGCAAAGAGATTTTGCCGCCACCCAAACGCTGGTACATTGGCGGGTCCACAAGCGGAAGAAGCGATTTACCGCTGAATAATGGGATTCCCAAAAACTTGATGCCGCGCTGGTTCTCTACAATGACTTCAAATGCATGTTCTTCATTTGTGTTTTCTAGTGAAGGCTCGTGCAAAAATGCCTCAAAGCCGTCGGTTTTGAAATTGTTTGCTTTCAACAACTCGACGAGCTTTTCAAGATTCGACATGACTTACCTATTTTGGCCCTTCCCCAGGTTTTTTTGCGTTGAATGTGCAGGCAAAAAAGAAAGTCTAGTCGTTGTTTCGCCAGGCTCCAGCAGGAGAATAAATCCGGCGCGCCAAATCGACAAAGCAAATAATCGTAAACCGTTTCTATAGGCGGGGAGGAGAGTCTACTGTTGCAGGCGTACTTGCGCTTTTGCATAGATAAAAATAAGAAAAAAAAAATGTGGTCACTGTTTCGCACAGAATTCGTACAGGGGGCCCGTCTAATATTACCTCTTTTATGATAAAGGCAAACATTGATGGCGGTCTTTTGCATGAGAGTTAAGCGGGTCGGCCAAGATTTGTTTCATGCCGCGCTGCTTCCAATGCTGATGAGTCACTACAATTTTGGAAGCAATCACAACAAAACAACTTTTCCAAAATTTAACAAAAGATGAGACCATCTATATTATGTCGGAAACAAGAAAAACATAATGTCCATTTTTATTGTTTGAAAGTCACTCCCAATCCGTCGCATGGCTTATGATTCTCAATTTTAAACGGACTCCCACATGCCCTCTTATCCGAAAAACATTCCGCGGTGTGTACATAGCAGAAAAATGCATCCGTCAATATGTAGAAAACGCCGAACGGAGGCACGACAGTTTATTGTGTTGAGCACATCAAGTAACCTCGCCAAAGCTTTTCTCGGAAAGTTTTCGTGCTTATCCGAGAGGATCCATAGAGGGTAAATAGGGGCCAACAGGATTTCAAAATGAGGTTCAAAGACCAAAAGGGGATCCGAAAACGAAAGAACCAATAAAAAAAAAAAGCATAGGACGTCAAAGCGGAGAATGCTAAGCGCAAATAAGGCAACAGCCAAGCCGCAATTATTCATCTTTTTGGACTATACAATTCTCATTCTCCAAGTAAAGCGTCATCGCCACAGTTTTGTGATTTTTGCTTTTTCAAAGAACATGAATATAATTTCGGAAGTATTCAAGTATTTGAAAGCTATGTAGTTCTTACCTTGAATTATATTAATATATATGTATGAACTTGTTGAGCGAGACGGGTATTTAGTCGGACTTGGGCTATTAAAAAAAATGCGCCCTGATAACGCCGGAACGCACGACATGTTGTTTTACCGTTTTAACACGTGTGATCTAAATCTTGATACTATAAATTTACTCCTTTTAGTTTAAGAAGCGAAGTAAAAAAAAAGTAAGAAATACCCTTATATGGAATTTTTTTGATTATAGACACAGTTGATAAAGATCAAGCTAATCAAATCTCAAAAATTTCTTACTCCCACTAGTAAGCTCCCCCTCCCACTTCCTGCGGCCATTATTCGAAAATCAAGAGCATTCCCGAAAATTCGCGTGATGCTTGAGCGGGCCGGCACAGACTTCGCATGCATCCGCAAAATTACTAATGCACCTCGAGGATAATTGCGCAATCATGAAATTAAAAAAAAATTGACCGGACAACGCAATTAATAATTAAAAAAAAAAAAAAAAAAGAGATAAACGGAGAATGACTTATCATAAAAGGCACCCGTCTCTCTTCCCGCACTACGTAATATCAGATACTGTTGCATAAAATTGCCATTTATATTTCCTCCTCTGGCCACACACTTTTTTTTTCTCTTTTTTCCGTGCCGAGCTTGAAACGTCTCTATACGTGAGAAAATCTAGAGTTGATAGAGGCAGCAAAAAAGTTCTTCCCGCAGCCATGCAGTACACTATAGGACCCACCATCACCCATATGCTGTCGCCTTCTCCCGGCCTACTGACACAAGCAAATCACCACAACATATCTATGAACATTCAGGATTCATCTTTACTCAACAATACGCTAGTTTCCGGAAATAAAAAAAATCACGCCATGAGTCTTCCAGGTCTTTCACAGGAGCAGCTCGCACCTGCAGCTTCGGCACCAGCTAAACATACTGTGCCGTTTAATGGACTCTCGTTCCATAATCCATTTGATGTGAACCTGTACCCACTTACAAACCCGCCTCTTTACGATCCAACAATGATCCCGTATGGCGGGCCAGGAACGTTGCGCCGGCGCCGTATCTCGATTTCGAACGGTCAAATTGGACAGATTGTGAACCACGAGGCGTTTTATGTTGATGACGATTCTGTCGACGAATATTACGACGACGCTGGCCAGGCGTACAGACCAGCACATCTGCACTCAGCGCACCAACATCCACATCCACATCTGCATGCAGAAAGCCACCCTGTTCTCCATAGAATAGGGTCCAGTAACGGTCCTGCTGGTATTTTAGACAACTCTCATACTGGCCTACCGGTCGCTGCCGCTGCTGCTGCCGCTGCTGCTGCTGGGGTTCCTCCTCTCACTGGTGACACTATCGCCCCTGCACTTACCAATGAAAGGCAAAATGGTGTGTCATCCATGAATCTGCATGACATCACTGGCCATTCTTCGGTTGCGGGTGTCCCTCCTCAAAACCACACGCTTGTTTACAATAATGAGGTGATTTATAATCCAAACGACGGTCCTATCCCTGGAACTGCTGCGTGGAAAAAAGAGCGGTTGCTTGAAAGAAACCGGTTGGCTGCATCAAAGTGTCGTCAACGGAAAAAGCAAGCTCAACAACAATTACAGAATAACATGGCGAAATTCGAAAAGGACTTGGCGGGCAACCAGCAAAAATTGAAGAAGGCAGAGCGTCTTATTGCCATGTACAACTCCACTTTACAGCTGTATTTCAATGGTAACACGGGGGCACTCGAAACTTTACGTCCATTGATCACTCAGCCTCTTGACAATATTGAATTTGAGCAATAAATATACAAGGAAAAACAAGATTACGAAAGATGGTCAGATTTAATGAACCAAACCAGCTTCACGCGGTTGCTTGAAGATGGGGTTTTCTGCAGCAAAATTATATTATATTAGGAACAATAACACGAACAAGCACCCAGATAAAGTTTTCGTCGACTAACGCATTTTATCGTATTGCCATTAATGTATTCTTCTTTCTTTCTTTTTTTACTTTTCTACTTTTCAAAAATATCGTTTTAAGATCGACAATACAACGATACATAATGATCGAAGAATCGCCAACGGTTATGTAGATTGATATTATGTAATCCAGCTTGCATTCAACCCCTTTTGATGGTTGTGCTCACTTAGATGAAGGGAAAGTGCGAGAAAAAAAAAAAAAAGCTCAGATATTTCATTGCCTTGGTCAAGTTGCACATCTGAATCACTCTTCTTAAATTACAAATTCATAAAAGAATACATGAACTTCTTTTGTTCTCATGCCAATTTTGACACTTCGTAGAGAAGGATCGTGTCCCGCATAACAACAAAGGTAACCCGGGTGACGTCACTCTATCCGGCATTCCAACCTGCAAAATTATTCCGTAAGTTTAAAGCAGTATTTCTTTTGAGACTACAATTAAAAAGCATATGTATTGACATAAAGTGGTATAAAACAAACAAATAAAAATATGAAAATAAGAAGAGATGTAGGGAAGGCTGATGTAATAATTTTGGGGCGTTTGATTGCAGACGTGAGACATGTACCTAGGATACGTCAAAAGAGCCGGGCGTAGCCCTTAATTGAAACCTTGCAATAGGCCCGGCATGCAATATCTACTTAAACATCAATTGCTAAGTTCAGATGATTTCTATGAACAAGAGAACAAATCAATTTAGGAACAGTGGGACACATTGATTTGGCTGATGGTGTACGGGTCTCTTCGGATTTAATTGGCTGCAAGCTCCAGTCTTGACACGCGCCAATCATTACAAACATGAAAAAAAATTATAGTATTTTCACATTTCCGAGATCTTAAAAATTTTATTTGTTCCTTGTGTTTCATTCTTCCAGATGAGATGAATTAAAAAAATATCAAACCAGATCTCCATATGAGAAAGGTAAAAGCTGGTATTGTCCTGATGTCAGAAAGCCCATCTTTGGTACTATTTTTACGTTTGTTTGCTTATCTGGATTTAGCCGCATCAGTATTTGAATTAAGAGAATATTTTTATTAAAATATTTCCGCTTTCAAAAAAAAAAAAAAAAAAAAAAACCTTTACTACAACTTTCAAGTCTCTTTTTACGATAAACAAACAAAGTTTGCCTCCACCATATTCAAGTCACGTGACTAGAATTGGTCAAGCCCTTCAGCGCGCGGGTCTGATCTACATGCGCGAAAAAATCCACCGAAATGCCCACGCGAAAGTTGTAGGCCATAAAGTTGAAAACTCACCTCAAAGTCAGCTTCTAAACGAAACCACACAACTCTTCTTCGAAAAAAATACACAAAAATGTCGTTGAAGTTGCCGTCAGCCCCCAATGCTGGACTCTTTAAACAAGGCTACTCGTCTTATTCTGCTGCAGATGGCGCCACTGTGCGTAACATCGAGGCTGTTCGTGAGATTTCTTCCATCGTGCTTACTTCGATGGGACCCAGTGGCCGTAACAAAATTTTGGTGAACAAACACGACAAGACTTTCGTGACCAATGACGCTGCCACCATTTTGAACGAGTTGGATATTGTGCATCCAGCAGTCAAGATGTTGATCATGGCATCCAAACAGCAGGAGTTTGAGATGGGTGACAACACCAACTTGGTGCTCATTTTGGCCGGTGAGTTGCTAAATATCAGTGAAAAGTTGCTCACCACTGGTTTGAGTGTCCCTGAAATTGTTCAAGGTTACAGCTTAGCTAACAAATACGTCCAGGAAACCTTGGAGAAATTGGTCGTCGACAAGGTCGAGGACGTGGTGGACACCAACGAGCTCATGAAGGTAATCAAACCTGTGATTGCCGCCAAACAGTACGGTTTAGAAGATACTATCTCTGGCTTGGTTATTGATGCTGTCAAGTTGATCCTCAACCCCAAGAAACCTCAGGCATTCAATATTGATAACGTGCGCGTGGTCAAGATCATGGGCTCGTCTTTAGGTAACTCCGAGGTCGTTAAGGGTATGGTTTTCCCTCGTGAACCTGAAGGACACATCAAGAATGTTGAATCCAAGTCGAAGGTCGTTGTGTTCACTTCTCCTATCGACATCTCTACCACTGAAACCAAGGGCACGGTGTTGCTTCACAACGCACAAGAAATGTTGGATTTCTCTAAAGGCGAGGAACAACAGTTGGACGCACTCTGTGAAGAGATCAGCGCATCAGGTGTGCGTGTGGTCATTGCCGGCTCTAGTATTGGTGACCTTGCGCTCCATTACTTCAACAAATACCAAATTCTCGTATTAAAGGTGCCTTCCAAATTCGATGTGCGTCGTATCTGTCAGGTATGTGGTGCCACTCCATTGCCTAGATTGGGTGCTCCTTTGCCTGAAGAAATGGGTTCCATCGACGTTATCGAGACCAGGGAGATCGGTGGTGACCGTGTCACTGTCTTCAGACAAAACGACGACTCAACCTCGCGCACATCTACCATTGTGCTTAGAGGTGCTACACAAAACAACATGGATGATATTGAGCGTGCCATTGACGATGGAATCAATGCCATTAAGGGTTTGGTAAAGGACAACCGTCTTTTGCCCGGTGCTGGTGCTGTCGAGATTGAGTTGGTGAAGTTGGTCACGCAATACGGTGAAAAGACACCTGGCTTGATGCAGCTTGCAATTAAAAACTATGCTAAGGCATTCGAAGTCGTTCCACGTGTGCTTGCTGAAACCTCCGGTTTGGATGCCACCGAGGCCTTGAGTCAGTTGTACGCCGCACACTCTGCCAGCGACAACCTGGGCTTGCTCAAGGGTGTTGATATTGACGGCGAAGCAGAAGACAGCTTGGTGGATGTTTCCGAGGCAGGAATCTACGATCTCTTGTCAGCCAAGCAGTCTGCCATCAACCTTGCCACTGAGGCAGCCAACACAATCTTGTCCATCGACCAAATCATCATGGCCAAGAGAGCCGGAGGCCCACAAGTGCCAAAGCAGCGCAAGCAAGGTAACTGGGACCAGGAAGATTAAGAATACCTCATTGTTAACGTACATATATACTTTTTGTAATTTAATGACCACACCATCAGCTATATATTTTTATATGTGCTTGGCATTAACTACGAACGCCTCTATTTTTTCCAAATCTTTGTCTCCATTTATGTCCTCGACACCACCACTGACATCAAAACCAACTACATTTTTCAAGTACGGCTTGGTTTTGGTTAAATTGTCCGGTTCAAGCCCGCCAGCAAGAATAAACTTTCCATCAAGGTCATTGATAAGTGACCAATCAATGGTCTTACCTTCGCCACCAGCCTCCGAATCTAGAAGTGGAAGAATAAATCCCTGGTGTTCAGGACTAGTTACAGTTTTGAAAAAAGAGGCCATTTTTTCCGTATGGTCAGGAATCACATATCTTTGGATAAGCCCAAACTCGTGATTTAATGTTTTGTTATACTCCACATACTCAGTTGTATCTTCACTCCCATGAAGCTGGATAAAGTCGACTTTCGATTCTTTTGCAAGACGGAAAACATCCTCGATTTTTTGATTCCGGAAAACACCGACCAAAAAAGGCCCATTTTCTTGTAAAAGACGAGCAGAAGCCTCAAAATAATCGTTATGTGAGCCGAAAGTTTGCTTGCTTAATTCCGTTATAAGTGCGCCAGCAGATGGCAATTTCCGGCCTGATTTTTCTCTTTTGGCCCGAGTTTCTGCCGAGATTTGGAGTGCCACCTCGGGCAAAATCGTACGTTTCCGATTTGGCACCATAATCACGCCGAGCAAATCAGCACCATTTTCAATGGCTGTTTTAGCAGCTTCTGTCGACCGCAAACCACAGATTTTGACAACAGGCGACATCAATAGAAATTTGGTTTTCGAATATTTTCCCCTTTTTATTCAAGAGTATAATTTTGAAATCCACGAAACTTAACGAAAGAAAAAATAATAAGAAAGTTGTGTAGTCTATTAGCGAGTCTGAGATTTTATGTCTTGAGTCATTTCGCTTTGTTTGATGCGCACTTAAACCGTGAGTTGGTGAAGGGAATTCCAAGATCTTGTTCGATCTAATTGCAAAGACATACTAGTTACTTACAATAATTACGTAAAAAAATTGCATTTTTATTCGGTAGAATTAAAGTTTATGGATTTTTAGAAAACGATAATCTTCTTATTGATCATCTCGCACAAGGATGGACCTGTTAATCGTCATACGCGTATTCCGATTTGACTCAATAAGTTGACAATCACACGACACCACTATATAACTTAAGTCCAAAACCCCTCAATTGTTTCAGCTACGCTCATCTCCTGAAACCGGGTGAGAGTCTGTCTCTTTACGGAAAAACTTGCCAAAGTTTTTGAAGTTCTCGTTAAACTTGTTCACGTGACTTTCTCCATTAAGAGCAAAGTCTTTCAAAGGATTGTTTAACTTAAGAGCCTGGATTTTCGCCGAATTTGCCTTTAAAAAGTCGGGCAAGTTGGGCTCAGGAGATTTGCTGTTTACAATTTCCTTGAAATCCACTGGTTGAGGTGGATGCTGAGACGAAGGATGCACTAATGAATCGTCACGGTGAGGCTCAAAAAGACCAGATAAAACGGGCGAATCTTCTGCCAAATCTTGTCTTGAAAGCACTTGCAACTTGAAATTCTCCTTGTATTTTGGCTGCTCAATTGCAGAAATGTTCTTCAAAGTCAACACTTTCTCGAAATTATGTAGCGACTTGTCCCCAATAATGCCGAAATATGCATCCACAATATTATCTATCGGCAAAACGGGTGTGAGCAAAAGTTTAAGTAACAGCTCTAACTTGGAGAATTGAGCATTTAGGTGACGCAAGTACGCTTTAGGGATCTTGGTCTCAATCTCCGCAGTCGGTTTTTCGTAATCAAAGTTTGGATCTGAAAACAACGGAAGCGAACGGAAGAATTTCTTGAGCACGGACACATCTAGAAGAATCTGCTCAATTGCAATGATGGAAAGCGGTTTAATGCGGCCAAGTCTCGTCATGAATTCACCAACCACTGTTTCAATAAGTTTATCGGCATAATTACGCACGTAACCGTCACGAATGATTAATGGGCATATCATGCGGTGGTTTTCTGTAAGCGATGCTACAAATTCACCCATGTAGTTAGAAGTGTCGGAAACCGTCTCAAGAGACACCCAGGAATTATTTTCAAATTGGCGCCATGAGAATGAAAGATCGGTGCTGACTTTATGCACTAATGCACGGATCGCCTTACCGATTAACTCAAAGAAAAGCTGAGTCTCGGCATCAAATGTGATTTTTTCCTTGAAAGGCGCATCAATCAACCCAATGAGTTTGTCCTGCAAATCATTGGTATTTTTGATGATGTAATCTGCCGTGTTGAACAACATGGTCAAGTATTTGATGGGCTCGATTCCTTGTGGGTGTTCTGTTGCCGATTGCAAAATAGGCAAGAGGATCGAGTGATGATACTCATGGAGGTATTTTGCAAATACTGCTGAAAGTTGAACAAGAAGCTCGCCGGTGGATAATTTGACGGTCTGGCCCACGGATTTCTGAAATATGCGGAAGAGTTCGGAAGACAGCTCGGCAAAATTTGGCACACTATTCACCTGAAGTGTATGTATAAGTTCGTTTGCTGACGAAGCAGTGGCAATTTCTGGTGCAAGTGGTGCACGCAGGTGTAATTCCATAAATTTGCCATGTATTATAGCATCCTGGTCCGTGGCCCACGTGACAAGATAAGGTTCAAACAGGGCCAGCACCATACGCAGAAATGCATTCGTATCAAACGTCTCATTTAGCAATTTTTCGAAGTTAAGCGTGGCAGTCAACGCTTCTAAAATGATAGCCGAAGAGACTTTTGATGAAGAAAGTTTGGCGGCGATTTCCTGGTGAGTGATTTTACAGAAAAGCTTTGATAATTCAAGATCAACTGTCCACAGTTCGGGAAATGCATGCAAATAATGGGCCCGGATATTATCAAGTACGTTTTTATAGAAAATATAACGCCTCCCCACATTTTCTAAGCCGCCGGCCTCGCCCAGAGAAGCGAAAATCGACTGGATTTCCTGGAGTTGGAGATTATAAAACCACGTGAGCAACTTATCTTTATATTTCGGATCGGCAATCTCTAAGACCTCGCACCCATATCGAAGCGAGTCATTGGAGAAATGATTGGTGAAAGCATCCTCAAAATCAATAAACACGTCGTCCACCAATTTGCTCTGTGTTTGGTGAATCTTCTGATTTAAAGTTGCAATCTCGTCGATCGATTTGTATGCTTTGAAATATTCCATAAGCCCACGCACCGCCCCGAGGTACGCTGCGATTTCTTTATAGTCATGGGATGCAGCCACCTGCTGGAGCTGTTCGTAGGCGCCAAGCAACATCTGAAGCCGTTTGAGCACTTTCATCAGAAGCACCAAATTTTTTTTTGCCCTATCCAAGCGCTGGATTTGCGCAGTGGCACGCAAAACACCACTATGAGTTTCCTGAGCATTGGCTCGTATTTGAGTAAGCGTTTGTGCCAACTCAGCCACATCTGTGCTGACATCTATTGGTGCTTTATATTGTGCTAACAGTTCTTGAAGTCGGGCCTGGGTCGCCTTTTTATACTGCGCAATATGGGCCAATGCTGCATCGATATTTGAAAGAGAAGCTTCGTCGGGAAATAGCCGCTGGAGCTGAGTTTCAGGGTCATATACGTAGCTCATATTTTGCGCAATTGAATAAGAATTCTTTACGATGTTTAATGCACCAGTGGATCTTTGTTTTTAGGGCCACTGGTGGTATTTTCTGGGCCCGCACCCAAGGCGCGCCCCTCGTGTGCCGGCCCTATATTTTAGGGCCACTGATTCTGGTGCGGCCCGGGTTCTGGAGAAACAGTTCTGGAGGGAAATGGAGAAATAAACCCATATCGAAACTCTTGTTTGTTTATGGCTGTAATAATCGGAAGCAGTAGATAATTACTGCAGTAAAGTTCCTTTTGGGGTTTAGCATTTTTTTTGTTTTAAAGCTTCACGTCTAGAAACTTGAAATTTGTGGTCACTTGACATTTTTGAAGAAAGGCTTTGTAAATTGGGCCGAAGATCAAAATTCTTGTTAGCCTAGCGCGGAAAGAGGGACATGTCCTTTTTCTGAACCTCCATCCTAAACACAGAATACAAATAAAAAGATTAGTTTCGGCAATTTGGAGAAATTTTCAGACTTATAAGTCGAAAAAAAAAAACCTACTGAATCAATTAAATCTGACATAAAGTCACCGAAATGGTAATCACCTACAAATTATTTACAATTAGTTAACTATAGCATATCCCTCGCCGAAATGCGAGATCCTAAAAAATTTATAAGAGCCAGAAACCTCTCTCTCACTTCAGCCGCAAATTAAACCTTGAATATCCATCTGTCACTATAATTTCATTAAATTTTCAAACAAAAAAAAAACTTTAATTTATATTTGATTTTTACTCACCCGAAAATTCCCCCCTATTTTTCAATGCTGGGCCAGTTTGCCGAATGAAGAAATTCACGTATATCCCGAAACGGCAAGTGCACCTCGGAAACTGCATGCAGGCAACGGTTCTGGCTTGTTTGCCTCATACGGCAAAATAACCACCACCCCCGACCCCTCACACTTGTTTCGATCACATATTTATTTCTTCAGTCACAGAATAGAAGATTCTAAGAAAAGATAGATTTTTTATTGACCTGTCCAATAGTACATCGCTTATAAATTATTTTGTGCTCAAGTAGATAACTTCTGAAAAAAAAATACTATATCATAAAATTAATGCTGCGTGTCTTTCTTGGCTAAGCCCCTAATTTCAACTCATGAGGCCTTGTTCAAACAAAGACCGCTCACGCTTCAGTCGCTAATGGATCGAAAAGGAAGGACCAGAGGAGGGATCTTCTTTGCAGATAAAAGTCTGCAAGTTCGAGTACCTTCTTGCTGTAAATTTAAGGATTTCTTCAGGTAAGAAAATCCAAGAAAAGGAAACATATCGGCCCTTTTCATGTTTTCTTCATATAAAAGCATCAATTTCTTAGCATTTTTCGCTTTTTTTTTGTTCCCCAGGGCATATCTCCGCCAATCCTGCCCCATGGTCAAATCCGAGCCTCACTTTAAAAAAGTTATACGGCTCAACGCGCGTGCGTATTTCCAGCACGTTGCATGCCGTCCATGCGCTGGCCCGCGCAGCTCAACCACGATAGCACGGGCCCCCATGTCTTACACCAATATTTATTTTTCCCAACTGGGAAATTTCCTGTTCTTGATTCTGGCGTTATTTTATTTTTCTCGAGATATAAGAAAGACGTTCTGCCATCGGAATTTCCTAACACAAAACTTTCTCCATTTTTGGCTCATTAGAGAAGTATTCTTGGACGTTTACCCCACTTTTGCAAGCATTTAGGGTCATCACCAGTCTATTAGAGAGAAGAAGAAAAGAAAACTCCTTTTTATTTAACCATTTTGTTTCTTTGAAATCCAAATTCGCCGATTCTCCGATCAACAAATATCGAGGACCAATCGATAGAGCCAGCTGTTCCAATTTGTTTGCTAAGAAACACGACAAATTATAGAGCTCTCATTCTATTAATTACGTTTTTTTGAAAAGACCCATAAACATGACTCGCTTTAAGTTTGGCCGCAAAAAGAAAGACACCGATGCGGAAGTATCTGTGAGCTCTTCAGAAGTTCAGGAACCAGAAGCTAGACACTCGTACCTTCGCCGGCCATCGATTCTGTCAAAACCTTTTCCTGAGCCCAGTGTTTCCTCTGAAAAGATAGATACCGTGGGAAATAATGAACAAACTCAGCCTGGACGCAAGGTTCTTGAAGATTCAGGAAAAATTCAGCCTGTGCATGTGATAAACGACGTGCCACTGCCTGTGACCACGGAATTCCCGGCTGCAAAACAAGCCACCACACCTTGGAAAAGACATAAGCTTTTTGGGTCACCATTTCCAAGGTACCGGCACGCGGCCCTGGCAATTTCTTCGGATAAAAACGAAATCTTCTTGATGGGAGGCTTAAAAGAAGGCTCTGTATTTGGTGACACTTGGCGAATAGTTCCAAGGCTTTCAGCTTCCAAAATGGAAATCGACACATTTGTTGCAGAACATGTGGATGTGGTGAATGGAAATAATCCGCCAGCACGTGTAGGACATGCATCAGTGTTATGTGGTAATGCATACATTGTTTATGGTGGTGATACGGTGGACACAGATTCACAAGGAAATCCTGATAGTAATTTCTACATGTTTAACATCAACAACAACAAATACACTGCCCCACTGCATATTCTCAATAAGCCTCAAGGCCGGTATGGTCATCTGCTTGGAGCAGTTCTGCTGAGCAGCACCAGCTCACGATTATATCTATTTGGCGGCCAGTTGGAAAATGAAGTGTATAACGATCTCTATTATTTCGAGCTAACTTCGTTCAAACTGGCCCATGCCTCGTGGGAAATTGTGGAACCACTTAATGGCCTTAAACCACCGCCTTTAAGCAACCATTCGATGGCAGTGTACAAACACAAAATTTATGTTTTTGGCGGAGTTTACAATAACGAAAAGGTGTCGAACGACGTGTGGTGTTTTGATACCAGCAAAAATAAATGGCTGCAAGTATACACGCTGGGCGATACACCTAGACCGGTAAATGAACATTCCTCGTGTATCGTTGGTGATAATATGTACGTTTATGGAGGTAACGATTTTTCAGGAACAATCTACGATTCGTTGCATTGCCTCAACCTTCATTCATTGAAATGGACTGAATTGGCCCCTAATTTTGCAACCAACGGTCCAGGCCCTCGTTGTGGTCATTCAATGACTTTTCTCCCCCGGGTGAACAAATTAGTAATTATGGGAGGTGACAAAAACGATTACATATATGCACAAGCATCCAATTACGACACCTATGAAACGTTTAATGGCAATGATGTCGGCACCATGATTTACGAGCTTGATCTTGAAATTGCCCAGCAACTCATGCATAATGCAGTTCTGCGCAAAGTGGCGGCTTCTGCTGCTGGCGGTGCTGCTGGTGTGCTTAATCGTAGAGCTGCTTCTCCGCTGCCTTCAGAAGATGCATTTACACGTCATCGCCGCAGTCTTAGTGCAGGTTTTGATGATGATTTCCAAACGCCAAATGGCTCGGTGGAGAAATTCAATAAATCGCTTGATCCAATCAAAATGGCCGCCAGCCCGTCACTTCCGGAACCACAGAAATTTGATGAGCCTCCAACAGAAAAGTTTGTCGATGTTGAAGTTTCGTCTTCTGCCACTAGTATGAACGTGACACAGGAACTTAATGAAATCCGGGAAAATTACCTCGAGAGCCAAAATCTTCTGCTGTCTGAAATTCATGGCACTAAAGGGAGCCCAACCCCTGATTTCACTGCTAATTTTGAACCGGACTCCACCACATTTGATGGCCATAATGATCGCGATCGTGGCACAGAAACTCCAGATTCCAGTATTACCAAATCGAAAGAAATTTCTGCCAACAAAGGCGGATTGAGCCCAGAGCCTGAGTTTGGAACCGGGGCTTTTGCGGAAGTTCATAGTAATGCGGCATTAACACCAACGCATTCTGTGGGCTCGCCTACTTTTGCGAATGGCTCGGATCCGGCCTTAGGCTTGGGCTTGAAATCCAATGGTGAAAGTGAAATTAAGAAGATAGTCTCACGATTAACTGCCGAGTTGAATGAGTTGAAAGTATCTGCAAAAGAGCAAATGGAAGCAGCCACCGCAAAAATCGATGTTTTGGAACAAAAGAATGTCGTGCTTGAACAACAGTTACAATCCTCTGATGCAAGTGCAGAAAAAGACGAGGTGATTCGCGAATTACGTCTGGCGATTGACCCGAAAGACCTTGAAATCACTGGAGATGATGGTGTTGCTGTTGCTTCCAAAACGGCAAATGGCGGTGCTCAGGTTTCCGAATTGACCAAGTATAAATTAGACCGGTTGGATTTGAGGAATAAGTTGGTGTATCTTGAAAGCGAAAACACTCAACTCAAGCAGAAACATGCCAGTTTCGAACCATTTATGAATAACCAAATTGGCGAGCTTTCGATCTTGCACAAGATCATTAAAGCCCAGGAAGACCGTATTGCTGAATTGAATACTCAAGTGAAACTGGAACTGGTTCTTCAAAAGGAAATCCAGGAATGGAAACACAAGTATGAGGATTTGGAACTTGAGTTTAACACGCAGCGTAGCATCAATGCTGAAATGTACGTTACCGATGAAGACGAAGATGATGAAGGAGAAGAAAAAGAGGAAAAAGACAGTGAAAGTCCAAAGAAGAAGAAAAGTGTTTCTGAAGTTTCGTCTAAATTGGACTCTCTTGTGAAATTGTGGCAGGCGAATTCTCCTAAAAACGAAGTCCTGCGTTCTTTGGTCCCTCCACAAGAAAACGAGTTGGTTTCAAAATTACAAAGTCAATTTGATGATTTGATCAAAACTTCCCAAACTCAGCACGAACAATCAACGGCAGAAATCGAAGGTTTGCGGAACGACTTACATTCCAAATTGGTTTCATTGAAATCTTTTGAAGAAAACTATCGCGATGCATTGCAATCTGTTAAGAATACAAGCAAGGCACTTGATTTGGCCCAGGACGACTTGGCGTCGCAAAAGCTTGTCATTGAGAAATTGCTGAAGGAAAACAACGAGTTGAAACTTTTTAAACGGGCCACCAGTGTGTCCAAAAATAAATCCGCGCAACTGATTGAATCAGGTCAAAGTAATGGTGGTGGCCATGATTCTCCATTGGCGGATTCTTCTATACGTGAGGAAGAGTATGAGGAAGAGTTTACTGCTGCTCACTACAACATGAAGCTTAAGGATTTGGAGGCAGATTTGTATGTGATGAAACAAGACCGTGACCAGTTGAATGATCAGGTTGCCAGTTTGAAAAAAGAGCTTTACCTTGCACGTGCTTAAACTTGCTTTAGTTCGCATAGACATGATTGAATTTCTTATAAATACACTCTCATTAATCATTATATGCGGAACGGTTCGTATTCCCCTAAATTATTCAATCGTCTTATTGATTAGAGTCCACCAAGCGGTCATTTGCTGCTGCATTGTAGTTCGGTACATAGTCCTGGAGACCCTCCAGTCCAATACCTTCGTGGATATCCGGAACCTGGTACAAATCATCCACGCTCAACTCATGTTGCCTCGTGGCACCAATGGTTCCTTCATCGGGGTTCGTGCCATTATCATGTGATTTCGGTTCACCATCCGCCTCTTCCGTCTCACTTTCTTCGGAATCGTCGTCCAAAGGAGGAGCTGATGGGAGAAGACTGGCTTCGTGTTGTCTAATCCTTTCCTTTTCAGACAAAACCGGCAATTCAGGTTCTGGTGGTGTGACGGCCGCAGCCGCATAAGTAGGAATATTTCGCGTATTGATTGCATGGGTTTCTGAAGCCATGCGTGCTGATTCGTAAAGATATGGGGGACTGTCAAAGTTTTCCATTGGCGACAATTCAGGAACTGGATTGATTGTTGATGTAACTGGCGGAATCGAAGTAGCTAGTGGCGAATGTGTTTGCGAAGTAGAGTTCAAGGACATTGTTTGGTTGAGGTCACTCATGCTCTGAGTCAAGGGTACATCTTCTCCTGCAGATTTTATCAGCCTGTGCGTGCCAATAACCACCTCTGTGGTCATTTGCAAAAACTTCTTCAGCCGCTTGAACTTGTCCGTATTGATAAACTCCGACCGTGATTGGGCAAGCGATTGGAAATTATAGTTGGCCGGTGCAGATTGACCTGGCGATAGGCCCGCCCCGGCATCTTCTTGTGCAAGCATATTTGTCTTTGGCTGCTCAGACGGCGTTGTCAAACTCATTGACTTGCCTGAAAGATTGAGCATGATTTCTATGAAATACTGGAAACTGACAAGTGGACAGCCGGAAATTGTGGGGAAAGCATCGGGCGGGACACGTATGCTCGTACTAATTTCCAGCAGAAACGTGACCGGATCCACAAAAAGCGGAATCACCAGCTGCTGCAAGTCCTTCCTGAAGGATTCGTAGTATCCTTCGGGACCATAGTCGATTCTACACACCCTCACTAGCGTCACAATAATGCCTGTCGAGTCCTGTATTTTCCGCAAATGGTTGATTGAGAGCTTGATTGGAATAAGCTCTCCACGCAAGTACCCACGTTCCGGTACATCCATCAGCACGCGAATCGTATCTCCACTAGCAGAAAATGACGACAGCCGTACCTGTTGAATACTAGTTGGAGTTCCTGGAGAAGGCGGGTTTTGTGGCGAGCTGATTTGACCCGTTGTCACTGGCGGTGGCACGCCGGGGGCCGTGACAGGCAGTTCGAGCGCTGGATTTACAAACGATGTCGATAAACTTTCAGGGTCGGAATTTGCAGAAGAAAATGTGGCAAATGTGTTGATTGTTGAGCTGGAAGACTGAACACGCAGAAGTTTTCCTTTCCGTGGGTCCTTAATTATGAGCCGTTTGCGTTTTGGTGGCGGTAGGTAGGCAACGTCGACCGGATTCACCAAACTGATGATTTTCTCATAAGAAAACGTCGGATTATGTAGTTTTGAAAAAGCCTCCTTGGCCTTGAAAAGCAGCGAGACTTCTGTGTCACGTGTACTATTAGCAGCAGGGTCTTGTGCTGGGTTCTGGGTGGTGCTGGCCGCAGCTTCTGCAGATGATAAGTGGGTCAGCAAAACATACACAATGGCACCTTTACCGAAATCGATGCTGGTGAAAATACGCTTGTTTGGGAGCTTCACGATGAATGGAAACCGGTGCTCGCCCTTATATAGTCCATTGGCAAATTCCAGGCTCGACACAGCGCCAGTGTTAGGTCCATAAATCTGAGTGGTGTGTGAAAATAACACTGTTTTCATTGGGCGTAGTTTTGAATGCGGCAGTGCGTGGATCTTCACGTATCCTGAAAGATTGAACTTGATCGCCAAATTCGCTAGGTTTTTGCGGCTTCGAAGTATCACCTGGCCTGAGATTTCGTCGCCCGGCAGCCATGATTTATGCGGGTCATCAAGCGAAATGTAAAACTCGTCCACGGACCCATGGTCTAGTCGGTAAGTGTTTTGCTGCTGGTCCAGCGCTGGGCGGCCGAATTTGTTCGGAATGAATTTGGCTACGGCTCGCCTCATTGTTCTTTTTTTTTTTGTTCTATTTTTCCAATTGTTCTCCGTTTAGCTGTTGGAGGCGGAGTTGGTCAACGTGACTCGTTATGTGAGAACAATAGGCCAAACAAAAGATAGGGCCACCTTAAGCGGGATAAGGTGCGCGGGGCCACAAAAAAATTAAAAAAAAAAAAAAATGGTGAGACAGAAAAAGAATGGAATTAAGCTTTTCAGTAAGCCTCCGTTTCCTTAAATCCCTTCGCTGACGATATCTGTTATTTCCAATAAATCTTTAGTTTGAATGCAGTTTCTGCCTCTTGTAAATACCGCTCTGTTGTTATTTCTGTTAACCCGAAAATGTTTCTGTAGGCCGAGCAGTGCAGCGCAGTTTCGCCGCTTGTACAAGCTTGTGGAGGCGAATAAAAGCAAGTGTCACGTGCGTGGAGCCCCAGGTTATGTGCAGGTGCAAGGCGGTCAAGTAGTGTGAGCAAGAAAAAAAGAGGCACAAGCGAGCAACGGATCTTCGATTAAAAAAAAGATGCACTCAAAGTACGAGCTGGCGAGTGCAAAATCACGTATCTTTCGGTGAGTATTATTTCTTTATCCTATTTTTTTTTTCTTCAGACTTTGACTTATGATCACAAATGTTGATTTAAATTTTTCTGGTCTTCAAAACAGATGCCCCGATTTTCGTTAGCCGCGCCGATTTAAATTCTCGTACCTTACTCAGATGTCTCCGGCGGGTATGAGCCCAGTTATATATATATATATATCTAAAAATATAAATATTTGTGCATGTACATATGCGACATCCTTCTATTTTTTTATTATTAACCATCATGCTTATTCTTGGAATTCTCTGCTGCCTTTTTGGATAAGACAGATAAGGCCCAGGGGCGGAGCCCTCAACCCCACCTTCCCTTCTTCAGCGGCAAGTGATGGTGCTGCGTTTGTTTGTGGCACGTCAGGAGATGACACAATCAGTAAACAAAAAAAAATGGGCGGCCCACACAAAATGCGGCTGATAAGCTGGGCCGTATCCGGCATTGCCAGTGACGGGCGCGCGCCTGGCGCCATTGTTTGGCACCCCACTCGCTGACCTTATTGTGGAGGCGAAGTGCGCGGGGCCTGGCTGCCAAAAGCTAAAGCGGGAAAAAAAAGTTGAAAAAAAAAAAATAAAAAAAAAAAATAAAAAAAAAAATTTGGCCCCGCGCTGGGACTTTTGAGCGTGGCAGAGGCGCCCCGCACCTTGAATTATCCCGTTCTGCCGAAATGTCCTAAAGCCGAGAGGGGCTTATACTGAGTTAACGTTTGATCTTATCTTGAGGCTTTCATTCAATTTTGAGCTGTTTTTCTTGTTTACTTTTCGTTTTTTTTTTTTTTTTTTTCCTTTTGGCCTAAGTTCATCATTGCAGCCAATGACGATGAGTCGCTCTCTTTGGTTGTTGCAGCAATTAGTCCTCATCTGCAAACGCCTCGCAGGAAACGCACGCAGCTTTCTTATCGGAGTTGGCAAGCAACATGCCGAGAGTTTCAGAATTCCCGGGGATAATAATCCTTTCCCAATGAATCTTTCCCGATTCTTGAGATCCTAAAACGGTCAAGAAATTTTCTCTCTGGCTTGGCATTCATTTTTCCATGGAAGTGAGACGCACTTCGTATTTTTCCCAAATCACAACTCTCGCTTATCTCATTGTCAGCTGAGCCACCGCAGTAAGTTGCAAATATTCTAACTGTTCATGATCCAATCACATTCAAACAAAAATTGTATTCACATTCCTTATAGGAAAGAGAATTTATTATACCGAATGATCAAATCAAAAATCTAGTGGTTTTGCAATATATAATTCCAGATTTGATGGACGCACTTGGATTGGCGGCGCGCGGCCATCATTTACCACAGCCATGAACATAATGATGAGATCCCCGCACCCAGCCCATTTTGCAGAAAACTTCATGAAATTTGTTTGTTTGCGTTTTTCAGTTATAATTTGAGTGTGGCTATATGTGTTTTGTTCTCGTCGTAAACACAGATTTTCTTGGCCCTTCCACAAGAGACTCTTGGTAGTAGAAACAATCGAGCGAAGGAAAATTTAGGCATGTTTTGCAGTTAAGATAAAGATGATGGTCACGTCTGATATACGCAATTGGAAGCAAGGCAATTAGCTGGTTTGAACTCCCAAATCATTGTTTTTTTTTTGGTAGATTTACTGCACTTGCTCGATCATACTCAGTTTAATGAGAACATTGAGGACAGATGATCAGCCATCAGCTCGTCAACTAATATTAACAGAAACGAATTAGTTAATGAGAAACAATAACAAGCCTGCTACTCTTCAGCGATTGATTTGACCCTCGTTTTGTTAACTACAAGATAAAAAGATTCGCTAGTATGTTCTTTCTTATTGTTTTCTTTTACGTTATATGCAATGGCTAATTAATTATGGTACAACAGGCACTACGCAGGCCTTAATCGAAGGTTTTTTTGGTACCCTTGAACTCGGCGTTGTTGGCACCGGTTCTTGGGGCAGGCGAAGATCTCTCGCGACCGCCGAAACCTCCACGGCCTCCACGACCACCAAAGTCTCCACGGCCTCCACGGAAACCGCCTCTGCCACCACGGGCACCACCACCATTGTTGTTTTCTCTTGGGGCGGAGTAGTCCAATCTGCAGGCTCTGCCTTCAATGTACTCACCGTTCAAGGCGTTGAAAGCGGTCTGGGCCTCCTCGACAGAGGCGAATTGCACGTAACCGAAACCCTTAGGTTGTTGGGTGTCTGGGTGAGTTGGCAATCTGCACGAAACAACGGTACCGTGCTGGCCAAAGATCTCAAACAAAGCGTTTCTCTCAGCGTTGAAAGACAAGTTACCGACGAACAAGGTGTCGGAAGGGGTGGAAGGAACGTCACCGTACTTCTTAGCACGGTCGTTTTGTGGGTTGGAAGGCTTAGGCTTGCCGGTGGACAAGTCCAAGTTGATTGGTCTACCGTCAATCTCGTAACCCTGGAAGTCCTTCAAGGCCTTCTCGGCAGCAGACTTAGACTCGAAGTCGACGTAACCGTAACCTCTGGACTTACCGGTGGCTCTCTCCATCATGACTCTGGCACTGATGACACCTCCAGCTGGCTCGAACTCTCTCTTCAACCAGTCGTCGTCAACGTTCCAGGACAATCTGCCGACGAAAAGGGTGGCTGGCTCCTCGACGACCTCGCTCTTTTGCTTCTTGGCAACTGGCTCCTCCTCGGTAGCAGAAGACTCCTCGCTGTCGTCAGCCTTACGCTTGCTGGATTCCTTCTCGGCATCCTCAGACTCGGACTCAGAGTCGGAATCAGAGTCGGAGTCGGAAGAAGAAGAGTCGGAGTCGGAAGAAGAGTCAGAGTCAGAGGAAGACGAAGAGTCAGAGTCAGAAGAAGAAGATTCCTCCTTTTTGGTCTCCTTGACCTCCTCCTTCTCGTCCTCAGAGTCGGAGTCGGAAGAAGAGTCAGAGTCGGAGTCGGAGTCGGAAGAAGAAGAGTCGGAGTCAGAAGACTCAGAGGCAGTGGCGGCAGCCTTCTTGGTCTCCTTCACGGGCGTCTTGGTCTCCTCTTCAGACTCAGAGTCGGAAGAGTCGGAAGAGTCGGAAGAAGAAGATTCAGAAGAAGACGAGGAGTCGGAAGAAGAAGAGTCGGACGAAGACTCGACCTTCTTGGTGACCTTAGCGACCTTGGCGACCTTGCTAGCTTTAGTAGATGATTTTCCCATTGTTGGATATGTGAATTATGTGTTGGTTGTTGATTTTCTGGTAAGGAAAGATGAGGGTAAAAGCGAAGAGCTCGGGAGAAAAAATCGGCCTCAAATACCGGAAATTTTCACTCGAGCGATGCGATACAGGAACCATTCTGGGGGTGGACCTCATCGCATCTCCCGCGGCCAGTGGTGCATGCAGCCTTTTTTTTTTTTTTTTTTTTAGTTTTTTTCTGATGGGTCCAGCATGGTTACCGGCATTTATTCAATTGATCAAAAAAAAAAAAAGAAAAAGAAAAAATTAAAAAAACCATGTTTCGTTAATGACTTCTTTGTCAGTTTTTTGTTCTCACTTGCATGTCTTCGATCTGATTTTCTTTTTATTTGCTCCATGCATTTTTTGTTCTGCTCGTGAATAGGGGAAAGTTGAAACCCTTGCTGCGGCTATCGCGCTTAACTGTGGGGCCTATCTCGCGATGAGGCACGCGACTACAAAATCCGTCAAGCACTGTAGGCTTGACTGTACTCTTAATCTTGGTAAATGCACCATTTTGATAAGTGGGGATTTGTGATAAAATTTGTCGCTTTCAGTGAAATTATCGAAGTTTCTGAATTTGATTCGGCTTTTTCGGAAAAATTCTGAGAATTGAAAGAGATTTCGATTTCTTGACTTTGATCACGTGCATTGGTCTCTGATCCGGACTATTCAAGCTATTGAATCAATGATACGTTATTTTGGTGAAAACATAATTGAAACCCAAGACGATAAGAACGGAATCCCATGAAATAAAAATTTACAGATTCTAATTGTGATCAAGTTGAAGGTTTTTACAATATCTTCTCATGCCATGTCTCCCTTGAGCACAAGCTTATCCTCATCGGTCCCTTCTGCTCATTGTTACGAATTTTCCCTTATATGGGGTATCTTTGCCGCCTAGTATTAAAATTTGTAACTTGTTTCTATGATCTAATTTCTTAATTTCGATTTTTATACTAGAATTCTCGCCCAGACTTCATAAAAAAATCAGTGAGATGTTGAATTAACCCCCATTCTCTCGATCATTTTGCCGCTCATGCCCATACTTGGAGTTGTTCAAAGAAATCGACCCGCTTTTCAGTTTCGTCAATCTTCTGCACGACAGAATATCTCAAATCATCCACCATAAGAGGGTGTCCACAAGTGACGAAAGCAACACTGGCAAATGCTTCTTCTGTTTCTACATCCACGATAGATTTCATCAGAGGGCGCCCAATTATAAAAGTAACATGGGGAAAATGTTTCTTTATCAATTCAAGCACATCTTCTTCCTCTTCTTCACCCAGAATCTCTTTTTCTTCCAGTGAAGATTCCTCTTTTGTTTCCAAACGGTCAAGTAATGCGTTCGTGTCTTCAAATTGAGGTCTGGTAATATGTATTGTGGCTTTTACCTGAGTATTTCTCAAGGCATGTAACTCGTCCCAGATCCATTCTATTGTTTGAATATCACGAATGACCCAAAATAATTTGACCTGCTGTTTACTTTTTTCTGCTGTTTTCTTAGCTAACGCATGGCACTCGGCGAAAATCCCCGAAATTCCGTTTCCTCCCGCCACAAAAACAACATTATCATGAGTCTTCACCGAATTGCTGCCTCCATAAGGCCCTTCCACGCAAACTCTAATGGTGCACGTTTTCCCTGGCGCAACACTCAATTTCTCCTTGAGCTGTTGAGTGATTCCTCGCTTCGCCTTCAAGATAAATACTATTCTATTGTCCGCAACAGTAGAGTTCAAATACGAAAATGGATGAGACTGCCAGAAGTGCCAACCATCACAGAAATACACCCAGGCGTATCCACCTGGAACAGAAGGCCAGTAGCGAGGTTTGGGTACCTCCACCCTCAAACATTCATCGGCAAGTAATGTGACAGAGGCCTTTGGAGCACCAAACCAAATTAGACGTGCTATTCTTGCAAATCTGTCAAAACTCCAAACAGCTATTGATGCGAAAAACCAGGCCATGTATGGCTCATTGTCAAGATGAAGCCAAGAGGTTACAATGAAAGCAACTGCCAAGATAATGTGGACCACCAAGAAAATCTCATAGTAGTGGCGACGCAAAACAAGTAATCCTTGTACACAAAGAAGCACCAAAATCACCATTCCTGCTGTACCCAAAGTTCCTGTTTTATCTTTCATGGATTCGGCGTAGTTGCCTCGGTTTATGAATATACAGGTGAAGGCAATAGAGTGCACAAAAAGCAAGACCAGCATGATCCGGCCGATCCACCGATGGTATGTGACAAATGTCGAAAACTTCCATTTGGTGAGCCACTGCAAGAAGTTGTTTCTACCTCCAGTCAAGATCAAGATAGGAAGAAGCAACGTTCCAGTGATTCCACTCCTATCGCCAATATATCTGAGCAAAGCATTATGCTTTGTCACAAAAACAGGGTCACCCTCAACCCACTTGTAACAGGCGACATTGCAAATGAAGGTCACGATAAAAAACCCTGCTAAAATAATGGACTCAAGTCTAGTTGGCACAAGTAAGTGAAAAAAAGTAGCGAATTCCTGGTGATTAGTTCTTTTTCTTCTTGCGAGAGCAGGTAAAGTGACGTATTTCCTCCATACTTTGGACATTTTCCCATTAAAAATAGTTCTTAGTTTTGGAAAAATAACCACTGCCCAATTGCAAATTGCTGCAATTAAAAATACCAATGCCCAATATGCATAGATAATGTTTGTGGCCCAGTATGACCAATTAAAGTTGCCAAAATAGTTTTTGTATGCCTGATAGTACAAATCTGCCAGTGTCCGGTTCACATAAATTGGATAGTCGATTTTTGTCGGATAAGTATGGTTTTGAGGCACAGCAGTAAAGTTCTTTCCATTTTCTTTAAGATTTTGTAACGCAAACGTATAGTTTTGTTCTGAAATCGGTAATTTGCGGCCATCACAGTAGCTAGTCAAGTAATTGAACGCTTTGGTTTGATTCAGCTTGAGAGTTTTAATACATCCAGTCATTGATGCTAAGGCGGCTTCATTTCGGCAGAAGCACCAGTACGTGAAAAATCCCTGACGATTGCAAAAAGTGGCAGAAGAGAAAAGTGCCAAAGAGCAAGATCTGACTTGTAAATAGCCATCTTCCCAAAGTCTAAATTTGCGGTACTCGTGAGCAGCAATGTTTGTAATCACTGATAGAAACGTTACTGCTAAATAAAGAAGTCTCATTTTATGCCCTAAGTGAATTTCTGCTACAATGCCTGATTGAAAGAATTAGAGCCCATTTTATAACTGTATTTTTTTTTTTTCTTCCGTAGTACGAACGTCGTCGAAATGTAAAAGAGCTAAAAGAAAAAACCCTGATTAATTTGCTCATCAAAGTAAAGATTTGACGGTTATGTAACCTTTTCTTAGAGTCACATCTCACAGTTTAAGTTACGTGATACTTCATGCCGTGGTACTTAAGACAGATTTACTGCAAAGGTATGTTTCGAACACAATATTTAACAAACTCTTGAGGTCGCTAGATTTTAAATCAGTCAAGAAAATTAGTTGAATCTTGAAAACATATTTAAATTATCAGCTGAAAAAGAAATAAAACATGCATTACTGTCCTGTTCAAATCTCCAAACACGAAACAACGACAAGATTTGCCGATGCAGCTGCGGCTGCAGATTTCGCATCCGCGTACGAACATTTATGTACTACAGTATCACGAGCAAGCTTATTGGTTCAATTTCTCTGGACTATGTTTTAGTATTCTATTTTCAGGCCCCGTTTTTTCTTATGAAATATAACTCTGACGCGCTAATTTTTTTGTCAGACCCCTCAATAGAAGTGAAGAAATCAAGAAAATAAAAACTTGTGGATTCTACGAAAATACTAAACTTCGGCAATTTGAGCCTCACAAACCACTGTACAGTAGGCGTGCGTTGTGTGAGCAATTAAAAACGATGCATCTTAAGAAAAAAGAAGGAAAAATAAGGATAAAAAAAAAGTTTGCGGAAACAAATTTTCAAGAAAACTTGGCTTTTATTCCTGTGGCCAGCAGCTTTCTTAAAATAGAAAACGTCTGGTTCCTTGATGATATCCGCCATTTCCGATACTATTGACCAGTTTGCGTATGATTCAGTATGTACTGTGTATCATAATACACTATTAATTATATTTTGGATTCATGCTAAAGGAAAACTCAATTGCCAAAATTCACAAAACCAAAGGATAATTAGTTTTCTGACTCTCTGACTTTTAAGAAAGAAACCCGGTTTAATTTTCCTAAAGCGTCACTTATTTGCTCATCACGACGTGCGGCGTTCGCGACACTGTTACAACTTTCACCCGATCTCAGAACCTAACTTACGGATAAATGGCATTATTGATTTTGTAGAGATACGCTTATTCCTAAGATTAAGGCTAAATTTATATGAAATTGCAAGATTTTAAATATTTTTACCCTCTCAACTGAACTGAACGGGTGCTTCTGTGATTCGAACTATTCAGAAAATATAATTGCAAATTTTGAATTCACTGTTAGTTAACAATGTAACTAAAACTTAATTAAAGCTACCTGGAAAGAAAGTATTGACAGTGAAAAGAAGGCTCCGTTTCATTTCCTCTCATTATCAGATTTGTTTCTAGGTTTATTTTTTCGATTTTTTCTGCGGAATTCAATTTTGGCAAATGAATTCTTTGCAAGGTGAATTTTGTGTTGAGAGCATCTCTAAATTCTGCACAATTTTTGATCGCAATCTTCGAAAATCAGAAACGTAAACGTTTTGCTTTTCTATTATTATTATTACTTCTAACAACATCACTTCCCCCAAGACATAATTTTTTATTTATCGTGGCAGCAACTTATTAAATAAAACCTTTTTTTTTTTCAAACATTTTCACCACATATGAAATATTTACAATATCACACATGTCACAGGTCCCATCGCTTCGTCAGCTCACAGCAGAAACTCTCCGCAACTCAGTGCAAATGTTTACCTCGTTTAATTCAAAATTCTTTATTTCAAAAAACCCAAAAGCCCCTTAGAATCGAGAATATTGTTGAAATATTCAAATTAAAAAAACTGGAAAAAACAAATTACCGATGTTTTTCCCTCTATCCCCATCACACAATCCCCACCAATAAAAATTAAAATCACCCCATCCCCACCAGGCCCAAATTGTTGCGCAAATCCCCCGCAATTTGCAGGCCCGGAACCGGCGCGCACTGTCCGCGGAAAAGGCAAAAAAAAATCCGTAACCGCATATTGGTGCTCGATAATTCGTTGATTGGAAAAAACCACGTTGAGTCATATCAGTACAACTTGTTCTTTTCCCCATATCTATTTTTTTTTTTCTTCTTTTTCTTTTTTCTTTTTAACTGAACACACAGCTAGCTCATCACACTGTGGAAAGTTACTTGAAGAAATAGAAACTTTTGGCTTATTCATAGCTATTCAATCTCTTGCGGTGAACAATATTTTGCAACTTGTGCTGTACTAGCAAAATAACAATATCCAGCAAGCAAGCAAGCAAGCAAGCAAAACATAAAAAAGAAAACTACACACCATGTTTAAGCCAACCCGTGCGTTGCTCCAGAAGGTGGCGTATGACATCAAGCCTTACAAAAATATGTTGAAGGACCCTTCAAAAAAATATACCATGTTCAAAGGCCCCGAACTTCCTAATAGAACGTGGCCCAATAAAACCATCACTAAGGCACCCAGATGGCTTTCTACCGACTTGAGAGACGGTAACCAATCTTTGCCTGACCCCATGTCGATCGCAGAGAAAAAAATCTACTTCAAAAAACTCGTGGAGGTTGGTTTTAAGGAGATCGAGGTTTCGTTTCCTTCGGCCTCGCAGACCGACTTTGACTTCACCAGATTTGCCGTGGAAACTGCGCCCGATGACGTGGCCATCCAGGTTTTGACCCAGCTGAGAGAACACTTGGTGCGCCGTACAGTTGAGTCCGTGACGGGAGCTAAAAAGGCCATTATTCACGTGTATTTGGCCACCTCCGATACTTTCAGAGACATTGTTTTCAACATGTCGAAGGAAGAGGCGGTGGCCAAGGCCGTGGAAACGACCAAGTTGGTGCGTTCTTTGACCAAGGACGATCCTGCTAAGCAGGAGACTCAGTGGTCGCTTGAATTTTCGCCCGAATGTTTCTCTGACACCCCTACCGATTTTGCCGTGGAGATTTGTGAGGCGGTTAAGGCTGCATGGGAGCCTACTGTCGAACAGCCAATTATCTTCAACTTGCCTGCTACCGTCGAGGTGGCCTCGCCCAACGTTTATGCTGACCAGATTGAGTATTTCTGCAACCACATTACTGAAAGAGAAAAAGTGTGTGTTTCCGTGCACCCTCACAACGACAGAGGTTGTGGTGTTGCCGCTGCTGAATTGGGAGTCATGGCTGGTGCTGATAGAGTTGAAGGGTGTCTTTTCGGAAACGGAGAGAGAACCGGAAATGTGGACTTGATCACCGTGGCCTTGAACATGTACACCAACGGTGTTTCGCCCGAATTGGACTTCTCTGATATCGAGGAGATCATTGCCATTTCCGAAAAATGCAACAAAATCCCAACTCACCCAAGAGCTCCATACGGTGGTTCGCTTGTGGTGTCTGCTTTCTCCGGTTCGCACCAAGATGCTATCAAAAAGGGTTTCCTCAAGGTCGACCAGAGAAAGGCTGCCGGTGATGAATCGTGGAAAATCCCATACTTGCCCTTGGACCCTAAGGATATTGGTAGAAACTACGAGGCCGTGATTAGAGTGAACTCTCAATCCGGAAAGGGAGGTGCCGCATGGGTCATTTTGAGATCCTTGGGTATGGACTTGCCCAGAACATTGCAAGTGCAGTTCTCCACCACAGTGCAAGACCAGGCCGATAAATTGGGCCGTGAATTGAAAACAGAGGAGATTGTTGAACTTTTCGGCAAGCACTACATGTACACAGGCACAGCCACCATCAAACTCGACGATTACACGAACTCCAAGACCAAGGATTCCGAGAACTCGCGTGACATTGCTGCTACTTTGCAAGTTGCTGGCAACAGCGTGAACATCAATGGCCAAGGTAACGGACCTATTTCTGCATTTATCAACGCGGTGGCCAAGGAGTTTGGTATGTTGTTCGAGGTTGTCAACTACAACGAGCATTCTTTGGGTACGGGTACGCAAGACAAGGCCGCTACTTATATTGAGGTCTCGTTCTTGGACTCTAACGGCCAGAAGGCTACCAGATGGGGTTGTGGTGTTGCCACTGACACCAACGAGTCTTCGTTCAAGGCCATCATCTCCATTCTTAACGGCTTGATCAGAGACGGTGAGATTACTATCTAAGTAGGTAGGATATTTCTGAAACACTTAGAACTTTGATACTTGGAAGCATCTTGTAGGTAAGCTTTTTAAATAAACCAACTTTGAAAACATTCTTGATATTGAAGTTGACGGTCAACTTGTAGAGAAGGTGGGGAAAATTATGCGTTTCGGTTACAGAAGCATGAGTGGCAGAAACACAAAAACTTGCAGGCGATACGTAGATTTAACTTTGAATCATATGTTTCGATTCATGATACGAGATTTCAAGAGTCATCTTTGTTTGCAGAAAGAAAACCTGATGTGAAAATTACATCACTTCCTTAAGGAGTGTGGAAAAACATATTAAGGTGTGGAAGCTCCCTGACACTCAAACTCCTTTGAAATTAGCATCATTTTTGGCATCAAAATCAAACGCTTAATTATGTAGGATTTCAAAATCTTCATTGGCACGTTCATACTAATCCACACAACGGGTAATGTGAGGAGAGAAATATAAGGCTTGGGAAAGTGGGGGAGTTTAGGGACTCAGGTTATCACAGATAGCTATACGGAGATCATTCCTGTAATAAAACGAAATACTTAGTCTCGTTTATTTACTTTTTTTCATCGTTTAAATTAATTTCAATAAATTCATCACTGATAATTGAAAAATTTCATAAAAGATTTTACTCCATTATGCTTGAATCAATAATCTTAATTAACGTTAACATCCATTTGGTGCACGGTCACATGATAGGATCAGGAAAGCCGCACGGATAAATCAACCAAATATGTCGATAGGTAAATAAATAAATGAATAAATGAATCAGAACGGGAGGTCCAGTACCAAGTCCTTTAGGGCTCGTGCCCTAACGAGTGCGGGCCCCACGCTTGTGCCGCTTTTCTGGAGCGGAACTGCGCCTGCATACACCGCCATTTTTGGGCCAGGTATTTCCTTCAGTTAGGCCCCATCTGGCGAGCTTTTTGCCGGTGCGCACTATCTGCAGTCGCAGCATTTCGCGAGCATGGGAGCGCTCCACCGGGGAGGGTTTTTTTCTTTCTAAATGAAAATTTTCTCAACGCTTCTCTCCCTTTGCAGAATATTATACCACACAATATGTCTGATTTCCAACCAGTAGTTGTCATCGACGGTAAGGGCCATTTGTTGGGTCGTTTGGCCTCGATCATTGCCAAGCAATTGTTGAACGGCCAAAAGGTCGTTGTTGTCAGATGCGAGGCATTGAACATTTCCGGTGAGTTTTTCAGAAACAAGTTGAAGTTCCACGATTACTTGAGAAAGGCCACCAGATACAACAGAACCAAGGGTCCTTTCCACTTCAGAGCCCCATCCAGAGTTTTGTACAAGGCCATCAGAGGTATGATTCCTCACAAGACCGCCAGAGGTAAGGCTGCTTTGGAGAGATTGAAGGTTTTCGAGGGTATGCCTTCTCCTTACGACAGAAAGAAGAGAGTCGTGGTTCCACAAGCTTTGAGAGTGTTGAGATTGAAGCCCGGTAGAAAGTACACCACCGTCGGTAAGTTGTCTGCCGCCGTTGGTTGGAAGTACGAGTCGATTGTCGACAAGTTGGAGGAGAAGAGAAAGGTCAGATCTGCCGAGTACTACTCCAAGAAGGCTGCTGCTGCCAAGAAGTTGGCTGCTGCCACCGCCGCCACCGCCGAGTCCGACGCCGCCAAGAAGTTGGCTGCTTTCGGTTACTAAGCAACTTTCCTATGTTAATTTTTTCTTGGCTCCGCTAAGGGACTGCCCTATGTATGTATAGAAACTATATGTATGTATCGCTAATACATCATTGAACGAAACAGCTAGTGTCTAGTCTTTTTTCCCCCTCTTTATTTCATATTTTCTCTGTTGTAAATTTTCTTCCATCAGCTGCTGATAGTGATATACATAAGCTCTAGATCCCTTAGCCGTGTAGTGATGAAAAATAACCCTGCTATTTCTAATAAATAAATCTTTGGTTTCTTAAGCCAAATGGGTTTTGCGGTAATATTCCGTTTCTAGTGTCCGTGGATTGGAAAGACGTAGAAAAAAAATCACCCTACAGCTGATTGTAGTCTATCAAATAGATACCACTGATTATAGAGAAAGTCAGTGTATTTCTCTAATTATTGTTCTTTGTAGAAAAACATCCGACTGTAAAGTTAACTCCAACATGAGTTTCCGAAATCTTATTTGAGTTTCATATTTGGTCTCATTACCTTAATCAAAACCGCTATGTAAAAGAGAAATCACGGATGAGATATGGTTTGCAACTTTGCGGCTCAACAGAGAAAAAATTGAAATTACCTATATTCATTTGAAAGAAGCAATGTTTTTAAGAATACTTAGTTCATTCACCTTTTTTGAATATTGAGAAATATTCATGTTTTTTTTTTTTCAACTGTGATGAACTGTAACGGTAGTATTAAAAGAGATCAGGTGACATTTCTATTGGCCTTCTTTAGTATGAGAATTCACTAACTAGCACTGATTCATAAACCTCAGGTGGAAAGTATCGCAACTAAGTATCGATGATATTAGCACCAAGTTTATACAGAATACTGTGGTTATAATAAATTAAATCACCAGAAAAGAAAAAAGAAAAAAGAAAAAAGAAAAAAGAAAAAAGAAAAAAAAAAAAGAGAAAAAAAAATGAGATATACGACTTGGTTCCCCCACATTAAGTAACCTATCGCGCGTTTCTACCACGCGTGCTCGCCCCAGCAACCGACCTCTCCATCTCCCAATACTTCTTATATAATATGGGTCATTGATACAATAACAAATAATAAATAATCAAGTTATATACATGCACATGCATTCTACTTGATAAACAAATGGTGTCTCTGTCTTCTATTTGGCCCGTGCTTCGCCATGGTGTGCCCACAATACCGTGTCTTTTAAACGGGAAACCGGTATTTTCTTCATCATCATCATTACCATCATCAGTGCCTGTTTTATCCCATAATAACGAAATCGTGCACCATTTTTCGCCGCTAGAAAATGCCGAATCGCGTGTTTCTGAAATCTGTGAAGATGCATTCACGGGGTTCCACAAATGGAGCAAAGTGCCGGCAAATGATCGTCGCCAAATCTTTATGGAGGCGGCAAATTTGATTGAAAAAAACGCCGAAATGTACGTGGACGCTCACCGTGCCATTGGAGGCCCCGAAAGTTTTGCTCGTTTCAGTGTAGATGGCGCCGTGGCCAATTGTAGAGAATATGCGCTGCAGATCACCCGGCCAGAAGGACTTACAGTACAAACAAATTCTGCCGATTATGCGTTCACCCGCCAGACCCCAGTAGGCCCTGTTTTGGCAATTGCAGCATGGAACGCCCCCACGATTTTATGGGCACGTGCCCTTATGGCTCCATTGGCAGCCGGGTGTTCAGTTGTGCTCAAATCCTCGCAAAAGGCTCCGCTTCCACCATACTTATTGGCCCAGCATTTTTTGCAGGCCGGTGTTGAGCCAATGGCAATACAATTTTTACAAGTGAAAACCGGCGAAAACCGCACAGTGGTTGATAAATTGCTTGCAAATCCACGTATCAAAAAAATCAATTTTACTGGGTCAACCGCAGTGGGGCGCCAAATTGCAGTCAGTGCAGCACAAAATCTTAAACCGGCCCTATTAGAATTGGGCGGCAAAAATGTTGCTGTAGTATGTGAAAATGCAGATTTGCGTCTGGCAGCATCCAATGCAATTTTCAGTGCCTGGTTTCATAAGGGCCAGGTGTGCATGTGCCTCGATACGGTTTTTGTACACGCAAATGTCTACGATAAGTTTGTGGCGGTTTTGTGTGAAGAAGCGAGGGAAATGGCCTTGATGCCCGATTTTGCTCTAAATCAACGAGACGCAGCTGCTGCACAAAAAGTCCATGATTTGGTAGATGAGGCTGTAGCCATGGGCGCCACGGTTCTCTTTGGCAAACTGTCACGTGAGGGGCCTTCGAATTGTTCGCCCGTTATTCTCACGGGTGTTGCTGAAGGAACGCAATTGGCGACAGAAGAAAGCTTTGGCCCAGTATTTTCCGTAGAAAAGTTTGAGGATTTGGATGTTTTGATTTCTCAGATCAATGACCAACCACACGGTCTCAAGGCGTCGATTTGGAACAAGGACGTATTGGCAGCAATGGAGATTGCCAAACAATTAGACTTTGGTGGTGTGCATATCAATGGGTCGACGATCCATGATGAGTCCACCGTACCTCACGGCGGGGTTAAAGAAAGTGGCAGTGGCCGTTTCAATAGCGTATGGGGGCTCGAGGAGTTCCGGTACACGAAAGCCATTACTCTCTCGAAATAGCATATGTAAATAGAACGAAGGAAATGAATCGCTTCCTCCAAAATTAAGCATATCTTGTAAAATAGGTGATTTCTGTGTCATCAAAGATCTCCTGCTTCATTTTGCTCAGCAATAACTAATTCACATTAAATTTTTAGGATTTTTTTTTCAAAACCCGTTACTGCTGAGCATATCGGCAATGTCTAGATATAACGCAATTGGGTTAAACGAAGGTGGTTTCTGGAACATTGCCTGGTCCACCGTGGCCTTCATGCGATTGGTCCAATTAATCAAATCTAAATGGTCCACGTCATCCAAAGTCCCCACATATTTGCCCCATTTGGACAGTTCTACACTGACCATACCATCGTTGTCCACACACGTCCCCTCATTCTTAGTGATTTCCCATTTCAAGATCTCATATGTGGCCCGGAATACTTTGAAACCGCTCGGGCGCATACGAGCACCATACGAGAAATATGATACAGAGGGATCGTTGGGCACTGTTTCGTTGAAATCCTTCATAAATGATGTGGTTAATTGGGGGATAGCACGCGGGCATATGGCCAGAAAGATCTGTTCTTTCTCCACTAAACTCATGACAAAATCCGCCACCTCGGATCCTCGGTGAGGCGTGCTTACCGTCGTAAGACTCACTACCTGAAAAGGTGAGTCTGGATCTTGGAGTTTGGAGATTAAGTAGCGTGCATCAAGACCACCCATGGAATGGCCCACAATATTTACCTTGACTCGGCCATCTGCAGCATCTGTGGGGAAATCTTTGAGTTTTTCTCGAAGAAGCTTGTCCAACAGCGCTGCACGATCGGAAATCGTGCCAAAGGGGGGAACTTTAGCAGTGATCACAGTAGCGCCAGCTTTAGTTAATGCCTCTTCTATGCCGTGCCAATAATTCACCATGATTGACAATTTCGAGGTCACGTCCTCCGCAACTTTCTCCAAATTTTTTTCCGGTTTTTCGGCACTTTCAAATGCCTTTATTTGCGGGAATTGAAGCAAGGTCATGGTATCAAAGCCCGAAAGTCCATGGCATAAAACAATGGGGTATTTTGGTGGCTTGTAATCGTCTCGTAAATTGCGGAACTTATCGGTAATAAGAAGCGTCTCTCCATGCAGCAGCGACAGCGTGGGTTTAAGCACGCCTTTAGGCAAATTAAATGCATTACTGTACCGATCATCCCAAAGTGTAAAGGCCAGAAATGATGCTAGAATGCGCACTTGTACTTGACGGTACATTTTATCCTATTTTTGCTGGGGTTTTTAGGAAGTTTTATTTTTCGCAAGAAGCGTATCTTTGAGTTGCGTCCTGCTGGCTGCGAGTTGATGCGAGTTGCTGCTGACCCCACGTTTCTTTATTCCTTTCTGTTTTTTCTCGCAGTCGCTCCCAATTGATTAGATTTGAAAATTTATCTGCTTAGAGTAAACAGTTTACGATCAGTCTATTTCAATTTTCATTTCAAAGTTTCTCGAATATTACTGATTGATCTCAAAAGTAAGCATCAATTTCCAGATATCGACAACCACTAGTTAGAAGAATCCAAAACAAGGAAAAGCATTTATAAAAAAGTCTAATCCTTTCCAGCGATTATTGATGAAAGGAAATGATTCGTAATGAAAGTTTATAATAATTTATTACTCAACAGTCTCGCGCATACTTTCTTTTACTCTCATTTGTCGTTATTTACAGCTGGGTATAAGCCCATGATATCACCGTAATCTATGTACACGTTAGCGGCCGCTGATACTCTTAATCATCAACTGTTTGACAGTATCGAACGCATTGAGTGATTTCAAACCAAAGCCACGCAAAAAGACCAAGGGCCCGAAATCCGTCGAAAACAATTTGTGGAGCTTATCACAAACACCCATGAGCATGTGATTAGCGGGCCATGCCTGGGCATTAAATGGCTCAAGCACAAGCGTCGAGCCGATGTCAAGACCACGATCAACGCCTTTTTCCAAAGCGGCAAGAAGTGCTTCCACATCCAGCTGCCCCATATTAAGGCCCTGTCCTGCAAGCGGGTGCACAGTATGCGCAGCATCACCAACTAATGCCACGCGTGGCGCAATATACGAGTCTGCCTGAAGAAGCTTCAATGGGAAACGAGCACGACTGCCTTCTACAACCTCAGAAATAGGCACAGGGAAGTTTTCGTCCAAGTAACTCTCGTCCATTTTGGACAAGCGCCAGGAAATTTCATCAATCACCAGCACATCTGCTGGGTTTTCACGAAGCACCAGATATATGTAATTTAAGTCGACCTCGTCCAAAGTTAATGCTGCGTTTAACAAATGCGGGAAGATCTCGGGGTCTGTTTTCACCAAAATGTCGGCGAGTTCCGGAGTACTGGACCACACGAACGTGGCATTGTCTCCAGGCAAGGGTAAAATGGCCAATGGGCCAGTGGTGAGAAATCTTTGCCAGGCCACGGCACGATAATCCTCATATTGAAGTTTTAAAGTGCCCACAACACCGAAACGGCCATATTCCCAGCCACGTGACTCGATATCGGCGTATTTTCTCACCGGTGAATTCTGGCCATCGGCACCCACAAGAAGGCGTGCCTGGAACTGTTTTCCTGAATCAAGTGTGATAATTGGCCAGTCTAAGGCGCCTTCTTCGGATGAGCGCGTGATGTCTACGACTTTGGATCTATCTAGAATATTCGAGCCATCGTCGCCTTCCTCGTATTCCTCTTTCAAAGCATCTATCTGCTGGAGAAGCGAGCTTTGGATATTCGTCACCTCACACATTGCTGCAATCGATGTCGATAATTCGGATTTCCCTCCATGGTTTGAGTTTCCGTTATTATCACCATCACTCAAATTGCTTGAGTCGAAATGAATTCTCGCATCTGAATCCATCGAATCATAGGCGATCATATTATCATAAAATTTGACCCGATCCTCATGGAGAAAGTCCCAACTGCCGGACTTCTCTTGCATAAACTGGACGGATTTTGGCGTAAGCGACACGATTCTATTCGAATACTTCTCGGGAGGAAATTCTCCAAATTGGCGTACATTCAGCAAGTCCAGCCCCTCGACTAAAGTGCACGAAAGATGCAGAGTTTTGGGGCTATTTTTGAGTGCTGCCATTAATGAAAGGCCGGCAGGGCCTCCACCAACAATCACCACATCCTGCAATACCGGCTGCTGAGCTGCAGTCGAAAGAAAACGCAGAAACCTTAGCATGTTTTTGTTTTCTTATATATTTTTATTTATATATTATTATTAATTTTTTTTTTCAATTTTGATGCTGGTTATTTGGAAGATTGATACAAAGAATCTAGAGCTTGCATCACCACCTGCGTGGATTTTTGTATGAGAGTTCGCGTGCGGTGGGCCCACGCCAAGCTGCGGGCCTGATCGAACCATTTCAGGCATTTTGATCGAGGGGCGTTTTTTTGGGGGGTAGTAACTGTTTTTTTCTTGTGTAATTTTTTGACTCTGGAATTTTGGGACTTGTGACATTGATCTGAAAGTTTCTACTAAAACATGTAAATATCGGGCTTTCTCATGATTAAGAAATGTAAGCTAACATTTGCACCCACTGACCACATAGTGGACTCTGCATCAAGGGGAGATTATTTCAAGTGTGGGGTCCTTCATCTCGATGTCGAGTTAACAGTGCGCTTTTCCTCCTTCATTTTTATTTTTCTTTTGTTATTATCGATTCATCTTAATCCCGCTAATAACCTATTTAGACGCTTCACTGCTGAATCCTTAGTATTGAGTAGACAAGGAAGCGCAATTTGTGCCTCATAGATCCCAGTAGATTTATGACTTATTAAGAATTTCATCTTACAAAAATTGAAAGAGAAAAAAGAAATGCATTTTAGACAAATTAATGATTTCAAAGACTTCAATAGTCTCTAGAACAATACATTGTTTCAAGGTCTTTTTCATCGCCAGTTAAGGCAAATCAGGGTTATCATTAATTCTTGCACTCGCTACTAAGCATTTGAAACAATGTCATTTACTATTTTTGGTGGAGGGAGTAAATAAAACAGAGAATTACGGTCCCACCCCGAACCTCATAATTCTCGTTTAATACCCACGTAGACCCCCTTCCCCCTCTTACTTATTCTGAAACCTTCTGTTTCTTAGGCTTTGGCTGCTCTTCTTCTTCCTCTTCCTCTTCCTCTTCTTCTCCACTTACATCCAATTCTTCACCCTCGGAAGAGTCGACGTCACTATCATCCTCTGAATTCATTGCCTCCACGTACAAGTTGACTGCACTGGGGAAAACTTCGTCAGTAAGAAGCTGGGCCAAGTCCTCTCCTCCACGAAACTCTTTTCCTGGTTTACGGCCAGTCCATTCGAACCAGGCGAAAAACGAACGCATACCCTGGCGGTACTTTTTCCGCTGTTCCGGTGTATACTCACCCAGCTTATTTTTACGAATAAGGGCCGGGCAAATATCGTGTAATTCTTCGGGCCACGTGACCTCCACGGCTTCCGAGGTCATGGTATCCTTGCCATCCTTCGTAACAAAGGAGAATTTCTTGGTCACGCTCTGCAGTGGCACTGCACCTTGTGCTTGGTCATTGCTGGTGAACTGAAACGTGATGGAAAAGTCTCGGTAATGTTTCACGTTTTCCGAATCCACCACGTCTCTATGTACATAGATATCGGAGATTTGCTCCATATACTTCAAGTCTTCAGGGCGCACATATTCGGCGAAATCTTCACATTGTGCAAGAACAATGTACCAGAACTGCGGGATCTTTTGTGTGATGGCCCGTCTTTTACTATAAATATCCTGGGTCTTTTTCGCATGGTAAATCTCACAATCTTTTTCGGCCTCGGCCATTTGCACCTCGCAGTTGCTCAATTTCTCAAGGTATTCGCTGAGCTCGTTAGCTGATGTGGTCATGATTAATATTTACTTTTTTTTTTCTTTTATTAAGTTGGGATTTTTCAAACCTGTGCTTTCGAAATATTATGCGTTGAGCTTTGGAATAACGCAATAGGCCAAATCAATCTTGATGTCGCATCGCGCACGCACTGACTGATAAAGGCTCAATTTCCCGTCTATCTCTTGGTATTAATATTTATAACTATTGCTTTCTTTTGTTTCTTTTTGTTTTTTTGATTTTTATTTTAATCCTTAATTATAGAATTTTTGAAGCTGCTGAATAGGATTCTTTTATTGGAGCCAGGACTCGGATCTCAGTCGAATATCGATGGAAATAGGCTGTTCAAAGGTACTCGAATTACCTGCTCTTTTCTAGATTATACAATCTTTTGTATGTATTGGCCATAGTTCAGTGGAGACTATTTAGGTTTTAGAAAGTGATTTCCACCTGACTGAATATGGGATCGACCCACGATATTTACCAGCCTGATGTTCAATAAATCAGCTGAGAACTCCAAATAATAATCACCCTCACAATTGAGCTCAAACTAATTTCAGCCCACAAATTACAACCGATAATGAGTAATATAACATCATTAAACTCTATTGACACTAGAAAAAAGTAGTAAAAGTAATCCTCAACCCTAGAAACGCTTGCATCCTAAGATTATTATTATTTATCTAGCCCTAACGTCTAACACCCCTTTTCACCATCTCAGGCAACTTGAATGGGACCTTCAACACGGCAATCTTGTACTTGGCAGCCTCCTGCTTCGAAAGCCCGAGCTCGTTGCCCAAAACAACACCCACCGGCTTGGTGGTAGCACCCAAAGTACGGAACAAAGTGGTAAGACGGGTGGGCTTCATGTTCAACTCGTGCGCCAATGGGAGCAACTCCAAAGTGTATCCGTTGATGTGGAAAAGAAGCGCCAAAAGATGACAGATTAACTTATCCTCGTGGAAAGGATCAATGGCAAATGAACGGTCCTTGGATTTGGCCATATCACCACTACGTTTGGCCACAGCAAAACGCGCCAAAATACCGTCAACCAAGACTTCGGCCGGCTTATTGCCCAATTTCTCCATAAGCATGGTCTTGTCACGCACTCTACGGTTGCTGTACACACCAAACAAGAGCGAAGCGTAGTAGAGCATGCGCACCTTTTCTGTGTTGGCCAAGGACACGAACTTACCGAGGTTTTTCGCCACAAACGCGGACTTCGTAAATGGCAAAAGCTCGAGGCGTTTCTCGGCATCTTCCTCCTCCAACACGGCACCGACACGGATCGATTTCCATTCGGCAGGGGGTATTATGGAGTCTAGCGTATAAATATCCTCGACCGCAGTGGCCTCTTCGTTTGCATATGGAATAGGTCTTTCCACCGCCTCTTCCAGCTGCAACTGCTCGCGCGAGGGCAAGTCCACAGTGACTGCAGCCACATTGTCGACAATATCCATCTCCATATCCTGCAACTTGTCTGCATCGATTCTGTTTTTCTGCAAGTTGGCAATGGCCGCCTTGGCCTTTTTCGTACCGAAGGCCTCGCCCAAGGCGTTTCTCTGCTCGATGTACATCTGGCCACGCAGCTTGACGCGAGGACCCTTGTGCACTCTGTTATCTAAGGAAGTGACCGAGGATGGAATCAAAGGTGCCTTGAAGAGCTCGACGGATTTCTTTTTTGGGTCGTAAAGCGCAACCACGTAATCGTTGGTGTCACGAGTTTCGCCAGAGTCTCCGTTGTACTCCAACGTCGAGTTTTCTCCGTGCATCAAGTAGCGGTGATCCTCGTGTTTGTGCTGATAAAACTCGAAATTGCTCTCATCTGGAATTTGCATACCGTTAAAAAACGAGCCCACCACGTAAGTTGGCACATCTGTTGCTGAAGCCACCGTCAACTCCGACGTTTTTGTTTGTGACTTGCCCATTTTGTCTATAATTTTTTTTTTTATTATTTTTTTATTATTTTTTTTGTTTAATGCCGATCTACTTTTCCCGAACTGTGAGCATTCACTCAAGTTTTTCGTCTCATCGCATTTAAAGATGCCTTCTTCTCGATGTACGTACAGTAGGCGCGCTGTATATGCACACGCACCGCCAAAGATGCTCTTGCCCAAAACGATCAGTTTCTCTACTTTCAATCTGGATCAAAAAAAAAAAAAAAAATAAATACAATGGATAAAACCCACTACGAGGTTTTGGGCGTTCCGCTGGATGCACTGCAAAAAACTATACGTGCGGCATACCACCAGCACTTGCTCCAAACGCATCCTGATAAATCATCATCTTCGTCGTCGTCTGCAACTCAGGTGCAAAATGTAGAACTGGTGGGACCCACTATTACTGAGCTCCAGACAGCTTATTCAGTATTGAGTGATGAAAACACCCGCCAGACGTATGATGAGGAATTGAAGACTGCATTCAAAAAACAAGGCTTTAATATTACTGGTGCAGGCTTGGATTTCTATACGCTAAGTGAGTTTGATGAGTCTCAGGTACAAGAATCAGAAGAGTATCAGTGGAGTAAAGATTGCCCTCGGTGCATGTCAGTCGACGGAATTATACTCCTGGAATCCGATTTGGAGCGGGGAACCCCTGACGGTTCTGGTGGGTATCAAATTGTGGCTCCTTGTCTGGCCTGCAGTTTGTGGATCACTGTGTTGTATGAGGAAGAAACGGAGGAAGCTTTCTGATTACGGATTTTGTATGCTTGATAGTTTATCTATCGCATTTCCATGTCTACCCTCTAAAGCCTGAACCACTGTGGATTTACTCAGTAAGTTTGTCGCAAATGTCATTAGTAATTGTGAAGCTTGATTGAAAATATGCCTTTCTTTTAGGTGTGCTGAATACTTAGATCATGCTGATGTGGATGGAACTTGAGAAAACGATTTAGAAGCTTCATTGCGACCCTTCATTGCGAATTGTCCTAATCTTCTCTCACATAATTATTCACGGATATACGCGTATTTGGGTCTTTCGATTTCTCGAGATCATACATCTATGCTATGAGATGAGAAGAAGTTTCAGACCGATTTTTTGGCCTCCTTCATAAAAGATGTTAAAGCTCTGAATTGGACAAATTACTAAAACAAAACAAAAAAGATGCTGCAGGTACAACTCATCAAAATCGTGTACTTATAAATCTAATCTATATGCAAAACAAGTTCCTACGTCTACCTGTGCCAAGTCTTTTCGGCATCCAAAATGGCGCTGATTGCATCGGCCATTGCCTGGAAGTCGCTCATGAGATTCACATGGCCTGCACTTGAAGGAAACTTGCCCACGATATGGCCCTTTTTAGTATGTGGATCATACATGTCAAACCCTTTGTTTTCGGGCATAAGCCACTTATGGTGCACCACACCATCACCACGTCCATAGAAAAAATGGTAGTAGTTGCCGTCCTTGATATCTTGGCGACTGGTCACGTGCGAGCCTCTTACTGAAGGCACAGTATCGCCATAAACGACTGCTAATGGCGGGTACTGCAGTGCCAATTCTTTCTTATAGTCTAGGCCAAGCAAATACTGTTTTGTGCGTGCCAAAGTATCGCACAAGTAACTGTACGCATCGGCAAACAGAAACAGAAACTTATCCTCCATCAGCTCGTCCACCGGAGGGCTAACCGGGCTCAAGCGCCCTGAAAGATGCCGTTTCTGCATCTGCAGGTTTGTGAGCAATGTGATTTTGGTCTTACGGTTGATGCCTGTTTGGATCAGCTTAATGCGTGAACTAATCAGGCCAATTGGCAGACCTAACGACAGATGGTCCTCTGTCACGTGATGTTCTGCCACCAAAGTGTCAAGCGATTGCAGTTGCAGTTGCAGTTTCAGTTGCAGCTGTGACCCTTGCTCGTGCTGTCTGCGGGCAGAAGAAACAAGTGGACTGAGATTATATTCGACCCATGTTTCTGGATCAAAGTAGTCCAAATCATAGAACTCTCCAGTTTCTTCGTTGCTGAAAGCACGCCCGCTTAATGGAAGGAACAGGAATGACAGCCGCATCATGAAGTTAGTTTCAAAAGTCAAAATCCGGTCGGAAAACATCACCAGGTCGCCGTATCTTATAGGGCCCAAAATATTGAGACATTCGCTGGGCACTCCCACATATACAATTCCACGGAACAAGTCCGGGCGTGTTTGCAAGGCACCATGCGCCACGAGCCCACCCATGGAATGCGCCACAACTAAAGGTCGTTGCCCTGTTTCTTGTTTTAATTTATCTAGACACTCCACTAATTGAGCACTAGTAATATCAAGGCTGAGCCGCCAGTCGTAGCCAAACTCTTTGATGGTGGTCTTCCCATTATCGAGTTTTTTCAACAACCGCTTACAGATGTCGAACGGGCCCACATTTTTCAAAATCCCGTCGGGATATATGAAATCGGTGGCCCGTAATTCGTCTTCACGTGTAGGACCTAAAAGAAGCCTGATTTTGCGGAGGTTAAGCCCCGCTTTCAAGGGCACCCATGCCCGTTTCCCCGTGGCAGTTTCCCTAAGTATAGAACCACGGTAGCCGCCGAGAATCACAATGGGGCCGGAGATTTCGCTGAATACGGTCTCATATGGCTTTTCTTTCTTGACAACAAAGTCGGGTAAGAGATCCGAGATGTTTTCCTTGAGTGTCTGTTTCATGGCACGGAACCGCACGTCGTCGGTACCCTTTTGTGAAGAAAAAACCCGGGCCTCATCTATCGTATTTAATGATTGTTGTCGTTCTAATTTGAGCCGGAGATCATGCACTTCTGGGTCCTCGTCACGATGAATAAATGGAAGTTTGAAGTTCGATTTGATCAGCGAAAGCCCTCCAAACGGGAGCGAAAACAGAAACACTTTCTGGGAGAAAAACTCGTGTCCATGGGAAAGATCCTGTTTCTCCTGTGTGTGTTTTTCATTATCTAGCGAGATTTCCTGGCCTCCCAAAAACGACTCGGCGTCTTCTTTCGTATAATGCCGCTCGATTTTAGCAGTTTCACCTGTTTCGTTATACCGTTGACGGTCCAGATCCGTATATTGAAGATTCCGTACCGTATCTTCATCAGAGGTATTCTCGTGATCGGAATTGTGCCGGCTTTCCTGGTCAGGCGCAGGCGCCCCAATCTTAAGGCCGGCCTCTGCAGCAGCAGGAAAATTTTGGCTCATTTGCGTGGGTGAGAATTGTGTGAGAATCCACGAAGATTTCTATTGTTCTATCTTTTTATGTTTTATTCTATTTTTTTTTTTTTCTGGCTTCTACAGTGATGCAGATTTATTAATAATGCTGATGCGCGGAAGCAAGATCGGCTCGTTCTCGGCACGTCATTCGCAGCTCCAATTTATAGATCGCGGCTTGTTTCCTCCCCGGACCGATATTCTGACAGACTTTCTTCTTCTGTGTGTTTGAATTTTGCATCTGATTGTCTTTTTCCAGTATTTTTTTTCTGATATTTCAGCTATTTCAAACAAATTGTAGTTGTGAATAATATTTCTTTCTTTCTTTTTCTTATTCATTTTTTTTTCCACTAGTAAGCTGGTTGATTGTTGCTGTTTCTGAACCGGAAGCCCGGTCCCGGTTGACAGCCGGTTCTGGGGTGAGAAATCGCACGTTTCCCCAATTATCAGATACGAGCGCACAACCCAGCTACATGTGAAAAAGGGTCTTTCCCGTAAAGCATATGGGGATTCAATACTAGTGAGAAAGGGTTCGTTTTCTTGACTTTTTGGATTCAAAAAATTACCGTAAATCCTCGCTTCTTCTGTATTTCCAAAAGTTTTTTCTAATTTTTGTTGCAAATCTGTCATAAATCCAACCTCCGTCAGCATTCTTTTGACGTGCAAAGACGACTTCGCGAAGGCATTATACAGAATACAAGTATTAATATTTATGAGAAACAGCAATCCAGGAAGAAGAAAGATTTAGTGTTTTTTTATTATTATTATTGGATTAATTTTAAATGTTTATCATATTCCTTGATTTGGGTCAGTATGTCAAAAACTCACGACTCTTGATTTATGAACATACACGAAACGTCTCGTAGTGCATTGCCCGCATCACGTGATCTTTGTTTGCTACTATAACCACAGCGTGCTTTTCTCCGTGGGCAGTCAATTTGGAGGGCAAACACAGATTGTAAAAAGAAATAAGCTAGCTTTGGGGACCTTTAAGTTTCTACATAGACCGAGTATTTTTAAATATGTTTACAAGGTCTGTATTTTGGGAATTAGTACGGGATATCCTTCACTAGAAAGCGTTGACAAAGGCACACAAGAAGCATTAATTGTTATTAAAGTCTTTTTTGAAGAAAATTAACACTTAAGTGCTCAAGAAATTTTCAGAAATCAGTAGATTGAAAAGTTAGGTGGCCAGAAGTGCACAAATCCTGGTTCTTCATCAGCGAGCACCCGGCTTTAAAGTTCGATCATCTTCATATTTAAAGTTGCGGCAAAGTTGCCGAGTACCGTTGGCTCATTTAAAATTTTAGTTTGACCATCGATTGATGGAATTGAAGCTGGAAAATGGCGGAAAAAACTGATAATTAAGATAGGCTATGTATTTTCAAACGCTCTATGTTTAGCACCTGAGCTAGAAGTGTACCTAGGATAGGGATGTCAATTTCTTCACGTGATTTAAAAAGTTGTGCATAGATTTTTTTTTTTTGCTTTTTTTTTTTATAAGACTATTGTAATGTAAGAGTAGAAGAAGAATTTATCTAATCCGTGGTGTTTACTATCATGAAATCTGGGCTCAGTTTAATTTTGCCATTACTCATCCGCACTTCCAGAAACACCGTTCTAGAGCTAATGTAGACCCAAATTAACAGCAGAAATTGATCAGAAAAAAAAATGAATGAGTGAATAATTAAAAATAACAAATATAAACAAATAAATCAATACAACCAAATACCATCCCTTTCTCCTTTCCTTAATCAGAAAAATTTCAGAAAACATATGGCTTATTTCCATGCTTCCTCCAAGTTTAGGCAGAAGCTCACGTGCCAGGCCCAGCTCACGATTTTTCCTCTATAAACACTTAATGCACGCACGCACTCACGCTCGCACGCTCGCCACTGTCGCAGCACTTCACCATCAGAAAACCCGGCATTCATCTAAATCTCACTTTCACACTTTGGAAACGCAAAATTTTACCAGAAAAACAAGAAGAAAAAAAAAGCACTACAAATTTTTAAATAAATATCCATAGCATGCGTTCAGCCAGACTTATCCGGATGGCCCGTGCGCCTCTCAGAAGGCCGGCCTCTGCCTCCTGGCGACCCATTTTGGGCCTGCATTTGGCCCGTCTGGCCCGGTTTTTTCATACAACTAGAATAGTGAAATCGGACAAATTTCCAGAAAATCAGGACGGGATCTCTCCCGACCACTTTGACGCGATCTTGAAGCTCCAAACCAAGGATAAATTGGTGGCGTGGTTCAATAATTCCTTGTACATTGTCACGGAAAATGGCCATACGCGAGAGGCCGCATTCAGATACCATAAGATCTTCACATACTTGCTGGACCGGTTTTTGCTCGAGTCGGAAAAGTTCAGGACTAGCCATGAGTTTGTGCCCCATCTCGAAGACGTGGTGGCGGCGGATTTTGCCCGGGAGTTTCCGGACCTTAAGCCCATTACCGGGGCCCAAGTGAAAGAAGTTTTTGGACTTTTCTTTGATGTCATCAACGAGCAGACGTATGGCGAACTGTTCCACTTCACAGACCCGGCAGTCAAAGAGATCCATGCGAAAACATTTATCCCATTTGATGACGGACACGCGATCTGCGTGGACAAATATGGCTTTGAGGTTGTTCAATTATGGAAGAAAACCTTCGAGGTTATTACTGCCATGATTAACGAAGGTCACATCAAGGTGAACCCTGTTGACCCGTTGGCGGGCTTGAGTGAAGAAAATGAGGCCGCAGGATTCTCGGAATCTCACCTGGAAAAGACGGAATCTCAGGCTAAATCTGAACCTAAATCTAAGTCTGAGTCTGAGTCTGAGTCCAAGTCTGAACCTCCCAAAACCGAAGAAGAGCCGGCTGCTAAGAAACAGGACCCCAAGAAAGATGACACACGTAAAATATTCGAGTTTGAGGTCACCAGTTCTCAGGGACGTCTCTTTTTCGTTGGTGCAGTAGGAGGACTTTTGCTTTACTTCGTGTGGAGCAAGCAGGAGGACAAAAACGAAATCACATTCCAGGAATTCACGGCGGATTTCTTGCGCAAGAACCTTGTTAGCAGAATCCGCGTGGTCAACAACCGTGTGGCCATTGTAGAATTGAACGATATGGGTAAAGAACAGCATCCTCAAGGTAAAGAGGTTTATTTCAATATCGGCAATGTCGAGTCGTTTGAACGGAACTTGAAGGCGGTGCAGGAACAGTACAAGTTCCCTGACCAGTTGCGGGTTCCTGTGATTTACATTTCTGAAGGAAGCACTGCTAAAGTCTTGGTCAACTTTGTTCCCACGCTCTTGTTCCTTGGAGCAATCTACTACATGACAAAGAAAGCCGGCATGGGAGGCATGGGCGGCCCACTTGGGTTTGGCAAATCAACTGCCAAGAAATTCAACCAGGAAAAAGATATCAAGGTGAAATTTAAGGATGTCGCTGGTATGAATGAGGCCAAGGATGAAGTGATGGAGTTTGTTAAGTTTTTGCAGAACCCGGCCAAGTACGAGAAACTCGGAGCGAAAATCCCTAGAGGTGCCATTTTGTCGGGACCTCCAGGTACCGGTAAAACGCTTATTGCCAAAGCCACTGCTGGCGAAGCAGGCGTGCCCTTTTTCTCTGTTTCTGGCTCGGAATTCGTCGAGATGTTTGTTGGTGTAGGTGCCTCGCGTGTACGTGATCTTTTCAAAACCGCCCGTGAAAACGCTCCGCTGATTGTATTTGTGGATGAAATCGATGCTATTGGTAAACAAAGATCAAAGGGAAATGCTAGCGGTGCTAATGACGAGCGTGAAACAACATTGAACCAGTTATTGGTGGAGATGGACGGTTTCAGTACCTCGGACCACGTGGTGGTTTTGGCCGGTACTAACAGAGCAGACATTTTGGACAAGGCCTTGATGAGACCAGGAAGATTTGATAGACACATTGCTATCGATAACCCGGAATTGCAAGGAAGAAAAGAGATTTTTGATGTGCACTTGAGAAAAATCAAGTTGGTGGCGGATATCGACTCCGATTTATCGGGCCGTTTGGCCGCATTGACGCCTGGTTTTTCAGGTGCAGACATTGCTAATGTGTGTAACGAGGCTGCACTTATTGCCGCCAGATTCAACGCGAAATCGGTGGCATTGAGACACTTTGAGTTAGCAATTGAAAGGGTGATTGGTGGTATCGAGAAGAAATCGAAGTTGTTGTCACCGGAGGAAAAGAAAATCGTGGCCTATCACGAGGCCGGACATGCGGTTTGCGGTTGGTTCTTGAAACATGCTCATCCTTTGCTTAAAGTTTCGATCATTCCCCGTGGCCAAGGTGCGTTGGGATACGCTCAATACTTGCCCCCAGACCAGTATCTTATGAGTGCTGCTCAGCTTTACGACCGTATGATTATGACGTTGGGTGGCCGTGTCTCCGAAGAACTTAACTTTGCCTCAGTGACCAGCGGTGCTTATGACGACTTTAAGAAGGTGACAAACATCGCGCAATCGATGGTGATGCGGTTCGGTATGTCACCAAAAGTGGGTATGGTGAACTACGCTGATACTCAGGGCCAGGACTCGTTGACGAAGCCTTTCAGTGATGAAACAAACAATATAATCGACGAGGAAATCAAGCGGATTGTGACTGAGTGCCACGACAAGTGCAAGGAGTTGTTGACGGAAAAGTCAGAAGCTGTTGAGCTTGTGGCGCAGGAGTTGTTGAAAAAGGAGTTTATTACAAGAGAGGACATGATCCGTTTGCTTGGAAAGAGGCCATTCCCGGAAACCAACGATGCGTTCGACAAGTACCTTGATGGCAAGGACGCGTTCAAAAAGGAGGACGCCGAGTAAGGCGATTCTTTTGTTTTGGAATAATGTGTAAATAGAAAAAACAATGAATAAGCAACGAAGATGTTTGAAGAAACATTTATTTATAAGATAATATGACTAGATATTAAAGTTTGAACTAGGGATTGCCGGCGCGGAGGTGTGATTTATTAAACTATTACACAATCTTTATGGGGATAGAGAATGTTTTAACTCTTCAAATTCAGACACAATATCGATATTTTTGTCTACCCTTATGGCCCTCGTGCAAACCCAGCTCATGCATTTTGATTGTGTTTCTCGTTTTCTCTCATTTCCAGCTCAAAAAAAAAAAAAAATGAAGCCTTGCGATCACGACCAATCTCCGACTACAAAAACCTTTCTTAATTTTCCCTTCAATCCTATCTTTTTCATGCACATGTGTTCATTACTGGCCTTATTTCTTTCTCGTTCGTGATTTTCCATAACCTTTTGGAGAGATACATTTTCACTTGAGATTCGTTCGGCATTCACTTGAAGAATCGGCTTTTCGGTCTCTAACATGCATTCAGTGTTTGCCTCATTTTCAGCCTATAAGCTCTGAATTATTGCTTGAGGCTTAAATTCTTGCTCCATCCCCAACAACATAAGAGAATTTCCGATCTTATTTCGGCAAAAACAACACAAACGTGTAAAAATCCTTGATTTCTATTTTGGGATCCTTCAGCCCTCGTGAAACAGTTCTTACTCAAACTCCATTATTACAAGAAATTGGCGACAGCAAATACAAGGTTCATCAAATTCGTCTAAATTTCTAAACATTTTATCGATTTGAATTCTTGTAACAATGTTTCTGCACTTTCAGCATTGCCTCCTAATACTGATAATATACGTGTTAACTGCTGAGCAATATCGGAGTGGCCCCTCTTGTCTATTTCTTCTGGACTAGAGTTGGGAAATATGCTAGCTAAATTTATAAAGGTAACTTTCCCCAAGTTACTGCTCACTTCATCGACATAATCTGGTGAATTATAAGATAGTCTAATATCGCTAACATCTCTGTAGAGTACGAATTTGCTGGCTGCTTTTTCGCACAACACTAACAACGGGAGCATCAACAATGCAAGTCTTTTGAAAATCATATTTGTGTGTTAAAATTTTTTATCGTTATCAATCGCCGATATAAATCGTTGTAGATGTTAAGGTGAATAGTCAAATAAAGGCAATGTCCCAAAAGACATGCTGCTTGCTCGAACTCGTAAGCCTCAAGAGAGGAAATGGAGGAAAAAAGTGGCCTGCACATACCGCCAGTCCTCCATTTCGCGCGTGCCCGTAAACAAGACTCAAGCCTCTAGGCTGGAATAAAAGTACTTACTAGAAATACACAAACCACGTAAAAAAAAAAAATCCACATTCCACAACATGTCTCGAAATCTGGATCTTGAGGACGAACACACGGAAATCTCGCGGTCACCGCGCCAGTCGCGCACGCAGCGTAAAACGTTGGCCGGCTTGGACTTGGATCCTGAAGGTGAGGATGAAGAATATAACGAGGATTTTGATGAGTCGGTAGTCAAAGATGAAGACGAAGACGCGGAGGAAGAAATCGATGACGAAGATGAGGATGCAGAAGTAGAAGATGAAGATGAAATTGTGAAAAAAACCCGACGCGGCCGCAAGAGAAAGGCATCTACAGACGACCCAGAAGATATGGAAGAAGATGAAGAAGAGGATGAGGATGAGGATGAAGATGCAGACCTCGACGGCGAGAAAAGTAAAACTAAACTAAAATCTGGAGATGAAAACGGAAACGGAAAGGCCCAAAATGGGGCGAAAGACGAGGCGAAGAGCGAAGGAGAGGAGAAGGCGGGGCCTGGCCGTAAAAAGGGGAAGAAAAGAGGCCGTAAACCAAAGATTCCACGGCCAGAAGACGTCATTTTCGACGACAAGGGCAATGAGATCAACGTGAAAAACGACGAGGTGGTGTTTGAAGACGAGGATCCCAAGGGATGTGCCAAAATCGACGAGAATGGGTTTTTGCAAGGAGAACGGAAATTCCGCGTGAAAACCTTCACGCTTTTGGGGAAAGGCGAGCGCCAGTACATGGTTTCTACGGAGCCGGCACGGTTGGTTGGATTCCGTGATTCGTATTTGTTGTTCAAAACACACTTATCGCTTTTCAAGAAAGTGTGTACTCACGACGAGAAAATGGACTTGATTCATCGTCAATTAATCCCTACTTCGTACAAAGGACGGCTGGTGAATCTTGTGACTGCGCGCTCGATTTTCCGTGAGTTTGGTGCCCGCATGATCATCGGCGGCAAAAAAGTCACCGACGATTTCTGGGAAGACAAGGCCCGCGAACGTGGTGATGTTGAAGGTGAGCCGGCCGATCCCGAAGAAATCGCCGTCAAGATGCCCAACTATAACGCGGCCGACCACAGCGCGTACCTGGCACAAGTTACCGGTCTGGCCTTGATAAATTACCAGACTGACCCCACATGGATGTTTCAGGTGGCGCAGCAAACTGTCGAATATAACCGGTCGCTTATTGAAGCAAGAAATCAGGTTTGGGCCCGCGGAATCAAGGATCCTTATAGTGGATTCAATTTCTACCCGACAGCCAGCCAGCCGCTGCGTGCACGGATCACAAAACTCCAAGACTCGCCCAATGGTCGTTCCATCGAATGCACCATCCGCTTATATAACCCCAACGTGCGCAGAACGGTCACGGGCTTGGCCGATGTGCTGCCCGAGGTATTTGCAAGTATTGAGGATGAGGAAATCAGAAACGCAATTCTTGAACAACAGGCGTTTGAAAGAGGGGTGGGCGAGAAATGATATCTCGAATAGTTTATTATTTATTGCTTATTGGTGATAAAGACGACATAGATACTAATTTTTTAAGTACATATTGCGAAGGAAGAAATGTTTTCTCGTAAAGTGATACCACCATTTTTTATATTTTTTACTGTCAATCAACGCTTGTTAACGATAAAAAAAAGTCTGAACTACAGTTAAGAAAACGAGTGAATAAGCATCTTTTTTGTTTGGTATTATCCCCATAAACAGTTCTAAGCAGCTACTCAATAAATCCCTTCATCGCCCGATTGAATTGAATCTGGTGCCGACTCGTCGATTTCGTCAAAGATAATTGTACCGTCCGGGCCTTGACGTGCAGCGCCCTTCTTCTCCATGTGTGCACGGAGCTCAAAGTCGACCTTGGTTTTGCGCCGGCCCACTTGTACCGTGATATCGCCTTCCTCCACAATCTCCGCGTGCTTTTTTGAGTATGCCACCTCGGCCTTGGCCTCCTTGCCCGAAATCCGATGGTTGACGCGTATATGTTTAGCCAAGGTATCATGGCGTGTGAAAATACGCGGGCCAATACTGGGGTCTTGCTTCACACATACGTAGCACTTGAACAACTTCTTCTTTTTCGAATGCACGGTCTCCTGATGCCGGATTAACTCGTACTTGCGCGAGAACCGCCGCAAACATACTTTATTTGGGTTTTCAGGGGCCGGAAGTTGGCATTCGTGCACGACATCCGGGTCGTAGTTCAGCGATCTTGAAGCGGCAGAAGACGATGTCTTGAAATCAGTAAGCGGCACCACGCGCTGGTTTTGCGTTTTGGCGCGTTTCCGCTGCTGCTGCAGCGCCACGGAATGTTTTGTGGGCAACGAGTTTGTGGCACCATGTGCGCCCAGCTCACGAGGGTCAAACGACAAGCTTTCGTTATCGCTGATATCGGAGGTGAATGACGTTTGCGAGTATGTGCGGCGTCGATTTCCACGGCCTGCGTGCGATTCGGCCGTTTCAAGTACAGAGCGATCGAGCTGTTGCTGCTTATGCGTGTACGCGTGATAGTCACGCATGAACCGCGTGTAACAATCAGATAAATCGAAGTCAATCAAGGTGAGAAACTGGTAGATGGCCGGACGAGTCCGGAGAAGGTTGTAGAGTTCCCAGTAGTTGAGGGCCATCACAAGCGACGTCAAGAACCGGATTGTATGTGTGGCAAGGGCCATTTTCCGCAGGTTCATGGCCATCTTGATGAAAACATCAAAACACCGTTCCACCACCATATGGAGCTGCAGTTCTGCGGGGTTTTCCGTGGTGGCGTAGCGCAGAACTGATGCCGTCAACTGTGTGTACTTGTTTTCAAGCTGTATCGCTTGTTCCAGAGTGATTTCGCCATCGTAAAGCAAACACGCCACTTTATACAAGTGCTCAGTGTAGTCCTTCATTGTTTTGGGCGTGCCCTTGACCAAAAGCTTGATTGCCTGTCGTTCATGGTACGGCGACATTTTATGGAGCCACTGGGAAGTGAATCCTTGCGGGCGCACAGCATTCAGGGCCTCAGGCAGCAGATTTGTACGTGGCGGTCCGGTATCATGTTTTTGTTTTTCTTGTTCTTGTTCTTGTTCTTCTGTATTAGCCGCCAGGGACTTGAACTCCTGTGAGTTTGGCACCGATGTGGCCTCCGAGTCCTGCGAAGGCTGTATTTCGCCAGTGGGTATATCGGAAGCCTGGCTCCATTGGTTCATTTGAGACATGATATTCATGGTTATCGAAAGGAGTGTAATAATGCCAGCGTTTATAGGAAAGTCTTCTTGAAATTCTGTCTTTTTTTTTTCTTAATCAATCCCGGGGTCTGGGAGTATTGATTCTAAGGTATAATGGAATATTCCTGATCTTCCTGATCTTCTTTTTTTTAATACTATCTCTTGTTTTTGTCTTTTGCAAAAAAAAAAAAAAAATCACAGCCTCTCAGTGTTGGTCTCAGGCATGAATGATCAAGTGGGAACAGGATAGCAAAAAGTCTGGAGCAAGGGCGATAAGGCGGGTCACGGGTATTCTAGGAAACCGTGCCTTTGTCTTTTTCTGGAAAAAAATTAAAGCAAACCAAACTGTCTTTAAGGAAGCCCCGTGTCTTTTCACGCAAATAATAGTTAGGAGAGATTGATCGACCGTTGGGAAATCGACTGCAAAATGGGGGAAGCCGAGCACCTTTTTTCCGGGCAGCGCACGACCCTCGACTGATACCGCTCATTAGATAATGAGCCAATAATTAAAAGCTGGCCAGATACCAAAGCTGGAATCCATAGGATCATGAATTAATGCAGATAAATACCCGTTTTATATAGATTTATTAGATAATGTAAACACTTTCAAATTCGCTCAAAGTATATGAATTTTGGCCGCGACTCGCCTGGTGGCACCCTCGCAGAACAAACTGTCGAATTCCAGAGCTCTGTCGAGTGGTCCCGCACACTTTTGTTGGGGGGCACACGCGCACGACTATTTTGCAGCCATTGAGCGCGCAGTTAGGGAACTTAGGGTGAGTGTGTCTCCGATATCGATCCCACTGCGTCACACCTCTAACACTGCTATACGATAATTACGATATTAACGATTTTAGTGGATCTAAGCGATATTTTTACATCTCTAGTATAAGCGAGAAGTAGGGTTATCACCGTAATCAGACACTACTCTCGTTACGAATTCACTAACCAGTCAATTACTTTAACAAATAAACTTGTAGTCTGCGCCAAAGAAATAATTGTGCGTGGTGCAACTTCATTCCAGATGACGCAGCTTCCACGAGTAGGAAAATGCAATGCAAATTTGTTTTATTTGTTGAGTACCCGCAAAGCTATAAATCCGACCTATAAAATGATGGGCATGAATCAGTATTGACTCTGACTCGGATTCCGACTCGGATTCTGACTTGGATTAGAATCTCTTTGCATAGACAGTCGACTCAGCATACTACCGTTGCTATGCTCAGATCCACGCATCACCGGTGGCTGGCCATATGGCTGTGCGTAGATTGCGCCCATGTATGGGTATTGATTATTTTGCCCAGCCATACCCATGTTCACGGGGTGTCCGTATACTAGCGCGCCGTCAGGGGTAGCATACATTGGCGTACCGTAAGCTGGCGCATATGCGGAGGCATATGGATTATAAGGCAGATTTTGAGATACTGTGGCTGTTGTTTTAGGTTCATGTTGTGACGACTGCTGTTGCTGTTGTTGCTGTTGCTGTGCCTGGTACTCAAAAACATTTGCCGTTTCTGCTGCGGGCCAAGCGCCAGCTTCAGATGGCCGGAACTCATTGTATGGCATTTCGTATGCGGATACAGGCGCAGGCGCAAGCGTGGGCACAGAGGCCGAAGAAGGTTTTCGTGATTTCTGCAGTTGCAGCTGTGGCTTGGCTACACGCCGCTTCGCTGTTGTTTTATCCACAACGATGAACGGCATGTTATTGCCTGCTCCGCTCCCAGTCTCTGGATTCACTTCATATTGCGTGTATTCAGCAGGGGGCAAACTCCCTGAGAACCTCAGTTTCCCTGTATTGCTCTCGAGCGTAGCACGCAATTCTGGCCCATTCACGGGCTCGGCAAGCGGTTCGGGGAGCAGCTGTGCAAGTTCCTTAAATGTGAGTGACGGCAGTTTACCAGAACTTTCCTCAGATTCCGCAGCTTTTCTTGCAAGCACAATCGCCCGCTTATTTTCCTTGCCAACAATCCCGTGTTTGCGCCGAATATGGCGTGCGAGCGAGTCGTAACGTGGGTAACACTTCTTGCTCTCGTCGGAATCGGCTTTCAAGCAATATACGCACCGGTACAAGCGTTTTTCCGTCGCGTGCACAAACTCCTGGTGTCTTTGGAGCTCATTTTTGCCGTAGAATACCTTGAGACACGTTTTATGTGAAGCGGGATCCATTAGCTTGCATTGGTGAAGGAAAGTGTGCTTCACTAAGCCTGTGTCGTATGCTTTAGTGAACTCTTCTTGAAATACCGACAGCACGAATTTTAGCCCCGGAGTTGTGTAATCCACGCCCTCCTGTTCCTTTGCGTCCATGACAAATGCGTCCTCGGAATCGTATTCTTCGTCCTCGTATGCTTGTTGTGCTGGTGTCTGAAAACTAAGGTCGAAATCATGCCTGATTCTATCTGGCGTCATTTCTACAAACATGTACACGATTTTCCACCGCTGGAAATCCTCCGCATCAGGTTCTTCTTCAACTTCGCCCACCGACTGGTCGGAATCCGACATGCCGGAAAATTCTGCCTCTATGGATGCATGCGCGTGGGTATATTTGGGCGATTTCTTGGCCGGTTTAACGATGGATTTTTCCAGCTTATCTAGGCGAAGATCGATGTATGGCTGGATCGATACTGCAGCAATTTTCTTAGATGCTGCTCGCGGGTTCACTGTGTGATAGGAGAAATTGTAGAAGGGGAACGGGAATGGATATTGAAGTCCCTGTCTCAAGTTATAGTCAAGAAAATTTTCAGGCGGTTTCACAATGTAGCCAAACGATGTAGACTTGATGTCAAACTCAAGAAGCTTGAGCATATATTCGAGGTTTGGCACCAAGTGCAATAGATGATAGATTTCCCAACATTCAAGGTTGTATATGACGCTAACAAGGTATCGTGTTATGAGCGATGAAAACGAGAGGTTGAAATACAGTGTTGATACCTTGAGGAATAGGGCATAGTTATCGATCAAGATCTGTGAAAGATAGTCTTTCGGATACTGTTTAGGTCCCTTTTTGGTTCTTGGCTCGTGCGATATTAAATCCTTCAATAGCTGCTCCTGATATATCCGTGAATCGTCCGGCTGAGAAGGGTCTGTGATAAGCTCAAGCAACTTTTTGAGTCGTAGAGAAAGCTGCTCGATAGGGTATTGCCGTTTTTTATCTTTATTTTCATGACCAATGATTGGCAAAGACCGGCCCTGTATTTTTAAAAGGTCCGCCATTATTGGGTCTGCGGCAGGCACATTTTGCATCGACGAGACCTCGTGTTCGAGTTTCCGGCGCAAGTCTGGACATTAGTATTACATATTCCTGTATTATTCTTTTATTCTTATTTTTCTAAATCTTTTTTTTGTTTCTGTATTATTTTGCTTCTAACGAATAAGAAAAAAAAATGGACATACCTGACGGGCTGAATTCTTCAAGCTCTCGCATAATTTCGCTTTGGGTGGACGCCATTTCGGCAGGCTAAATACTGGGAGGTAGATGGGACACGGATATTCGGCAGGTTTTTATAAATAATATCGAAAAAATAAAGATATGGATCCACAAAATTTGATTATATAACAGTGGCTTTTGACAAATAAATAAACCAGGCCCAAGCAGACGATTCAAGTACTACTTGTGTGAGAAATCGGACTCAACTTTACAGTTGAAATGTAGGGTCTGTGTGCAGGATGCGCTAAAAGAGTGAGCACTTGCGAAGCATCCCACCATCACCTATTTTGTACGAACTGGCATAGGAAGCCGTTAAGCGAGAAATGGCATTTGCCTTTTTTTTTTATGAAAAAGAGAAGTTTGTGCCATATGATTATAAATTATTTTCTCATCTGGAATGATGATAATCCATGTTTTTAAATTTTGTCTTCTATCATTTCTGCCTTACCGTCCCTAATGTTTACTCTCGAGCACCTGGTTTTCAGGCAACGCGCACGACAGTTTTGCAGCCAGAGAAATGGCTAATACTGAAAGCTCTAATACTCCGCTAATACACAAAACATTACATCAAAAGTTAGCTTCTTTCTCGATAAGAAGTATTTTTTAATCTTTAGATTAAGCCTCTGAGTAATAAAACTGAAAAATGACACTTTTCGAATTTTGGGAATGCGATATATCTTCGTGAATATTGAATCAAAAGACCTGAAAATTTCATTACACCTAAACAGTAGTCAGCTTTCCTAAGAACTCTTTGAATTTTCAACCAGGACATGCTTTTTTTTTTTTCTTTTTTTTTTCCCCCCTTAATTGAGCTCATCAAAGAGGACACTAAACACAAGTTTGAATAGGTAAAGTAAAATATCCAACCGCATCAAAGCGTATCATGACTGTTCTACCAAGCTATTTAGAGTCTAAAAACACGGAGGAAACATTTACAACCAAGACAATTTTGAAGTTTCAAAGCACGAGGCCCCACTAATCATCTAGCTTCTCAAGTTGCCTTTCTACATGATTATTTTTCAAATAAACGTTACTCATATCAAATTTCACATGAAGTCTAATTACTATTCTTAATGTGATTTTTCGGCTCCAAGTGAGCCATTACAGGTCTCGCCTAATGCCTCCAACACTTCTGGAAATACTGTATATGAAACATCACGTCCCCAAATATTATCGAGATGTTCGTGGCCCGAAATCTTATGCGTGAAGGTGCTTTCTTGTGGCAACTGTCTTTTCATCACATCGATATCGACCAAGGAATCCGAGTCACCGTAAATAAGATGAATCGGGATCCGGATGCTGGACAACGGGTAGCTGATAGGATTGAGGCTTGAAATACCGGAATTGACGTCGTGGTACATCTGGAAATTTTTCGACGACATGATCTGGAACCAGTGTACCACGGTTTTCACAGAAGTTGTTGAGTACAAGTGTGCATACGAACACAACTTCTGGATCTTATCGATATTGTATGCTTTCCAATAAAATAGCAAGTAGTTGGATACATCGATCGAGGTGTTGAAGAACGGTGGGTACATGATACGGCCCCAGAAAAGTACTGATGGAAGCAACGCCTTGCGGGAAAATAGAAGAAAAAGCATTTTCGGGCTTGATTTGAGTAAAATATCCAAGAATTTTGAGTAGAGCCCGTGGGGTGTAGTTGCCGGAGAAATGGCAATGATTTTATCGATTTGAGTGTTTAATTCCCGGTTCACACTTACGGCCGCAAACGCCTGCGCTGTGCCTTGCAGAAACCCAATGTAGGTGAGTTTTTGCTTGCCTGTTTCTTGCAAAATAAAGTGGATCGAGTTGGGGATATCAAAAAGCGCAAACTCGTCAATAGAAAAGTTCCAGAAATCTTCTGAGTCAAGAGGCCGCGTCAAGTGTTTCTGGGAGTACTTATTGCCGCGATTATTGCCGAGCCACACATCGTAGCCCAAGTCATAAAGCACAAATGGTAAATTGTTTTGCTTATCAAGCATAGTGACCCAGATTTCTGAGCACATGAGAAGCCCATGATGCATATAAACTACTTTACCGTTTCGGGGGAGTTCTCTGACTTGTCCATTCTCATCTTTGGCTCCTGTTATACGCTGGACTGTGAGCAAGTATCCATCTTGCGTTTTTACAATCCGGTTTTCGACCTCGTACCCAAAAAGCCCACACATTTCCTCAATATTTGTGCTATTTAATAGCCCTGTCATAAGTTTATATTGAGCTTCATCAACACCATCGGCAGCACTGACGTATTTATAAGGAACATCCAGACCACCCAGAAAGTCCGACTTTCTCTTGGTGGTGAAGCTGATTTTTTGGCCCGTAAGCAGATAAAGCAATCTTAGTGAATAACTAATCAGAGTCAAGACAGCTGTGGGAAGAAGTTTCGTGATGGTTGTGGACACATATTCCGCCCACGAGAGCAAAAGCGAGACCAGAAGAAGAAACCACTCGATTATCGAGAGCCGACCGAGAAACGGAATGTACATTTGTGAAGGTCGGGAGAATCTAAATAAAAGAAACAAATAAGCATTGTCTCTTTATCGATAACCAGCCCGGGTGCGTTGCTTGTGGAGTGCACATTGTTCGGTGCGTGGGTTGGGGTTGAGAGCCTGAGAGGTGTGAAAAGGGAAGGAACAAGCAAAAAAAGAAGAAAATTAATTCGGCAAGCGTTTCAATTTTTTTTTTCTTCTCAGAACTATTAACTCTCTGGATAGGCTTTTTGTGCCTGTTTGCGCAATGAACAGTGAAGTTTATTTTTAAGAGGCTTTTTATAAGCAAAGAGCAGTATGAGACGGCTTTGCTACAGCATGTTCCATTGCACGCGCACTTTATTTATAGTCTTATTCCACGCAAACCTCTCAAGAATTCGGACCTTAGTTCTTCTGAGAGAGATGGTCACGTGTGAAAGCATGAAAGAGACGGAAATATATGAGGCTGAGAGCTTGTAACAGCATCAATACTTTGGCCTACTCTCGATTGCAGGTATGAGAACAACAAAACATGAAAAGGAAACCGAAAGATGATGGTTTCTCACCCCATCTCTCTCTTTTTTCTTCTATATATTTCGGCTAGATATTTGGTTAGACCGCTACATGTATGAAGTAGAGTGGGGACCATGATTATTGAAGTTCAGATGAACCAGAAGTTTCTCCAGAGACGTCATAAAAAAAAACTGTAAGAAAATGCCACCGAACTTCGAAGAGAGTGGGAATTTATTAAATCTAGTGAAGATTAATACAAATGTGTGTAATTAGGATAATATTTCTCGATAGTCTTGTCCAATGAAGAACGGCTTTTAGCATAAGTATGGCGACAATTGATGGTCTTGTTTACTGGTTTTATTTTCCTATTACATCTCTTGTTTTTCATCGTTCATTGTTATTTATTCTTCATTCTTATTATTTTTTTAAATTTTTTTAGCTTTTTTTTTTTTTTTTTGGCAGCAAACTAATCTGCACAGCCAACATTTCCACCATGTATGTCATTTTCACGGATTTACCACCGCGGGGAAAAAAGAAGCGGGGAATTTCTTTTATTTTATTTTATTTCTTTTTTTTTCTTGAAAGTGAGTGTTATTCATGAGTTCTAATTATATACCAAGCCCGGGAAGCTCCAATCTAGAATCGGCTTTTACTCAATTAGTAATCTTTACTGCGCTTTTTTGTGATCTAATACTTCAAGCTGGATTTGCATAGGGGTAAATTGCTTCAACGCTTATTAATGTCTCTTTTATTCAGCATAGTCAACAATAGCTCTCAGACCGTTTTTATCAAGTCATGATTTAAATTTACGTAGTTGCGAAACCCCAGCTTTTGAATAGGAGACAAATATGGCCGACATGTAATTCACTCAAACTCAGGTTCTTACAGTTCAGGTGTCTTAAGCCTGTAAAAGATTGTGTTAAACTAAGAATTTCACAGCTTGTTGCAAAGTTTTCGAATAGTCAAATAATAAAAACAATACTCAATGATAGGGCAAAACGAACTTTCCCCTCTTGGAGATTTTACTATTTTTCTGCAGAATTAATCTTCTTTCGGGCCGAGACTTAAGCATTCTAACTTTGCTGCGGTTTGAAATTTGCTTAAATCTAATTTGATAGTATTTGAGTGTCTCGGTCACTTTCCACAAATTTCCTAAATCGGTCTCATTCCTGTAAACCTACAACCGAAGAGGGGCAAAACTGGAAACAAGCCACAATTGCCTCCAAATTCGGAGGATGAGTTTTTGGTTTGTTGGATATTTGGAAAAGTATTTAAGAAAGGGATTTTCGCCATTAGGTCAATCCTGATTTTATCTCACCAGTCTATTTACTCGATAATTCCTCGAAGTATTGATACCTATCCCTCTAATCCCTCAAAACACGATGTACTCTTTATCCTTGCTCCCAGTTCTTGGCCTCCTCGCTGTTACCTTTGCCCGTGAAGCCCCAGAATCGAATGATTCTCACAAAAATGCCACATATGCCGCCACTTTCGACGATAAAGCAGTTGGTGGTGTGTTGTTCTACTCTAATGATGGGTATGTGTCGGTGGGTGTGGCCCTTGACTTGCCTAAAGAGGGAGGTCCTTTCCTGTACCGTATACACGAGAAACCAGTTCCTTCCTCTGGAGATTGCAGTGCTGCTCTGGGAGACTTTAACCCATATAATGGTCGGAAGCAAGCTAAATTTCCTGCGGAAATGGAGGTTGGTGACCTTTCTGGCAAACATGGATTGCTTTTTGGAAACACTACCTTCCAAGTCTACGAGGATCGTTACTTATCGCTTAACTCAAAGAATGAAGCCAATGTTGCTGGCTTGTCTGTGGTGGTAGAAAATGCCGATGGAGAAGTTGTTGGTTGTAGCAACATTGAAGCTTTGATTGAGCCACCCAGGGGACCAGCCAAGAAGCTTGCCGACAAGTTGAAAGGTCCCAAGTTTGCAAACTATGTTACTTAGGTTGGCTTTGCTGAAATGCTGTTTGTTTGTATTCTTATCTAGCCTTTTGTATTGAATGTACCTTTTCCTCTTTTCTTCCTCACTATTGGATAATAATATGTAGTCTGGTGTATTCATGACTGTGGATTTTTAGAGCGGTGGCCTCTCTTAGTGACCTGGATTGCTTAATAAAAAATTTGAACGGAAAAAAGGTATTGAGTGTAATTGGGATTTCTAGATCTTTCAATTAAGGGAAGTGATTGGAATTCTTTTTGCAGCCTTTTTGGCATGGTAGAAGGCACGTGACCTTGCAACGTTACCAGCATTTTGTGCTATTTTTTTTTGCGATAACATTTTCGATCTTCACCCTTTACAGTTAAGATCCAAATTTCTTATCAATGGTTTTAATACCGAGACTCGTATGTAATTTTATTTGATTCTCAATTAAGAAGGCAGATTCGTCCAGTCTTTCCATTTTACCCGTTCTCTCGCTTTGATCTTCATGAAAAAAAGGAGATATTCAATGTTTTAAAAACACTTATGTACATTATATTCCTTTTTCCACCCTTATTCCAAGCCATGTAGTATAATTTTTGAATTCCAAAGTTGAAATCAAAAAAAAAAAACAGTAGGAGACAAATGCCAGTAAAAGAAATAAAACGTCGCAGCTGCGCCTCACATCGCTGCGCCTCGGACAATTGTTTGTGCAGTAAATGACGTGAAATGAGGTCTCTCCGCCTACGTAAAAAAAAGCGGGGAAAGAGGAGAACTTTTCTTTTTATTAATTTTAGAAGCAAAATCTTACTAATTCAAAGATACACCAAGTACGAATTCGCTAAAGTGGAGTAGATACGGCATTTTACTGTTCACTTTATTATTATTTCTTTTTCAATTTACGCACAGGTGAATTCAAGAATGAAAACACTTCAGGACTTTTAGCAGCATTTCGATATGAATGGTCTGAATAAATAATATAATTAATCACTATAAATAATATGGTTTTTGAAAATAACCTACCGGAAGAAAAAAAAAAGAAAAAAAAAAAGAAAAAAAAAAAGAAAAAAAAAAGAGTGTATCTGAAAAAAATTTAGACAGGCTATATTGCTTTTGGAGCTGTAGATGCGCGGCTGAAAAATTCGCCTGAGTTCACAAAAGCACAGGTTTTTTCATCACCAAACTTCCTTTAAATGGCCCAATTTTATGATTATAATGTAATTTGTAAGCATAATTCATACCTGCAGCTGTTTTATGCCTAAGTGTACCGGAAAAGAATTTTAATGTCCGTTTAATTCTCCTCTTTTCGATGCAAACTGGGACCGCTATAGAGAAATTAGAGCATGCAAAAACTTCGATGCAGTATTTTTGACAGGGCCCAGACAGGCGCACCACGACTAGTGCCGTGTTAATAAAAAAAGATAAAAGATTTGAATGCTGAAAATTTCTGGATCCACACGTTTTAGGAAGCAAACATCGCAAGACTTTCCCGCATCCCTATTACAGAAAAAGAAATATGGAGGGGTATCCCAGGAGGGGAAAGGGAAAGAAAGTTCAGGCACTGTAATGAGTGAATGGCTGCTAAATTCATCTCAGTTCACTCTTAAGGTGGTTTTTTTTATTTTTCATCAGGAAATAATTCACGTATAAATAGTCAAGAATAATCCTGGAAAGCAAAAACTTTTTTCTCTTCTTCTCAACCCATCTTATCTTGAATTTCTTCGATTCATTTCAACAAAGACTTCTCACTCCCAAAATGTACTCAATCACCTACGCTTTGATTGCCTTGTTTGGCATCTTCTCGCTTGCCAGTGCTTGTGCCGCTCCTGAGAGCAAAGACTCTCCTTTTGCTTCTGTTTACACTGCCATCTTTGACAGAGGTGGAATTTTGGGAACGGTGGTTTTCTACTCCTTGGGTGGATACGTTTCGGTTGGTGTTGCTCTTACTGGTTTGCCAAGCACTGGTGGTCCATTCATGTACCACGTTCACCAGAAGCCAGTTCCACGTCCTGGTGACTGTGCCGCTACTTTGGGCCACTTTAACCCATACTGTGGAGTACTTAATGCCCCGCTGCCTGCCGAATTCGAGGTTGGAGATCTTTCTGGAAAGCACGGAACCCTTTCGTCAGGAACTAACTTGCGTACTTACGAAGACCGCTACTTGTCGCTTAACAGAAACAACAAGGCGTTTATTGGCGGTTTGTCGGTGGTGATCCACAGAGCAAACGGAGACAGAATCGCTTGTGCTAACATTGCTAACTTGCTCTCGCCACTTACTGGTGCTGCTGCAGAAGCCGCCAAGCCAGCTGAACAATTGGACTTGCCTAAGGAGGTTGCTGCTTTGCTTGCTTAAGTTGACTAGGCTGGGGGAGATTTTTGCAGCAAATAGACCCAATGTGAAGAGCCGCAGTTTCTATCCACAAAGTGTTCTGTTTAGCCTCCCTGTGCTCAGATGTTTGATATTATATTTGTGTATTTTTTTTGTTTTAACAAGGTTTGTTTGTTTTAAATATTGTAATTTTTTTTTACTCGGTTCTAGTGTTATTGTTTAGCTCCATTGGAAAAGACCCTGTTTGGATAAATTAAGCTCGATGAAAGTAGAATCAGTAAATGCGACTGATGAGTCTCAAGTACGGGGATTTCAGGTCGACGGAGCTCATCGTATCTTTCATCTTTTCTTTCATGAATAGGTATCTTATAAAAAGTAAAATGCAACTCACTTTGATATGACACGGTTAAATGGAAGTCAAAAGGGATCGGAGACTGAGCCTAAAAATATTGTAATAGAAGGAGGTTATTTCATAGGCGCCCGCACCCGATTAGAGTCCTGATGCGGAATCAGTTGAATACATAATTAATATTGCGTGATACAAAAACGGTAAGTTTAGCCGACGTCTCACCAACAACGATCATGTCAAGACTCGTCATTTTTTCTGGAAGGTTCGTCATTAGACTGCTTGTCACGGGAAGAATAAGAAAAAAAAAGACGTGGCCAGCTCTTTGCAGCGGGATCCATAGTCATCGCCGAATTCGATTGAGAGCCGCTCTTTCGTGTGGCTTCACGCGAATCTTTTCCTCGTATTGAGCGAAACCTGCACAGAAGCAAGTAATATTTTCGATGGCGAGGCTATCTCTAAAGGTTCTTATCAAGGGCTTCAACTTTTTGCAGCCGAAATGGTAATTGATTTTTTTTGTTTTGCAATTTTCTTCCCAAATTTAGTTAAAATTAATAAAACTTAGGGTTATTGCGACTACGCCGTCCGTATGTCAACACGCTTATTTCTGAGGCTTTCCGAATGATTACGCGTTTTAACCGGTGCTATATGCCCGAAGGGTGCTTATCCTCATGCCCCAATCAGGACATGGGATAAGCCTCTCTTCCTGGCTGCATGCGTCCAATTTAGACCAATGATGCAACGATATCTTTGACCAAACTTTTGAAGAGGGTCATCATTCTTGCTCTTTCCTATTTCTTCTTTCTCTTTAATTTTCTTGTTCTGACTTTATTTTAAAATATATCACTTAAAAATGGTCTCATTTTCGCTGCTCGCTACTTTCGCTGTCGCTAGCGTTGCTAGTGCTGCGTCCGCTCCAGAAATCCACGACTCACCAAATGCTACTTACACGGCCTCGTTCAACACTAAAGATGCCGCTGGATCTTTCAACTTTACCAGTCTGGGAGATAGTGTAGGTGTCGATCTCCTTATCTCCAACTTCCCCAAAACTGGCGGGCCTTTTTTCTACTATATCCACGAAAGTCCAATCCCTGCCAACGGTACTTGTTGGGATGCCAAGGGAATTTTCAACCCTTACGATGGTACTTATCCCACCGGTAACGACTCGGTTCCTGCATCCACTGTTGCCATCGGAAACTTCCCTAATAATGGATATGTTAGCAATGGTGGTGGATTGGGAACGGGATTTTCCGGTGCAGGCAGTCCTTACTGGTCGCTTAACCCTAACGACAAATCCTTCATCGGAAACTTGTCGGTTGTGTTCCAATATTGGAACAAGACGCCAATCGCCTGTGCTAATATCGTGAAGAGCGGGTCTGCTCAAATTTCTCATGGAGGCGCCTCGCTGGGAAATTCTACTCTGGGTAACTCTTCGAAGAGTGGTGCTTCTAAAATGGCTGGAGCAGCAGCAGCTTTGCCTTTGGCAGCAGGTGTCGCCGCTTTACTCATCTAATCTTTCGGTTTCTGAATATTTACGTAAAAGGAAATTCCCGTTTAGATGCTTACAACATAATGGGAGTCATTTTTAGTTCTCGAAAATCGATATCGTTAATAAAAAAAATTAACTCGGTCATACCACGTTTCTAGTAAATGATTTTAAAACCTTGAAGTCGCGTATCTTGGTTATTGGAATGTCCACTAGTGCATGTTGTTTTTAGAAAAACCTGACTGGAATTTCTTAAGATTCTCATATAAATATACAATCCTCAAATAGAACCTTAACTCGAGAGCCTGCATGAAACCAATTTTTTCTATTTTTTATGGAAAGTTATCAGGAGAAGATTCTTTCAACACGCTGTTAAAAATGGCAAACTTTGCCGAGCTCCGTTGAAAACTTTTTTTTCCCTCTTTCGTTCACGCGAAAGAGAGCACAAAATCGTGATGATCAATCAGCGTCTTGAAAAAGTCTGTGAAAATCGTTACTGCTACATTTGCAAAAAGCTTCCAACGTCATGAAATTTTCATGCTAGATACAGTTAGTAATTTAATTCGCAATCTTAAGTTTTGGGCACGAAGTAATTAAAGATGTTTTACGTGACCAGTTTGTTGCACAGGAAATGCGCAGCCACAGCCGCATTCAGAGCCACTCCTTCGTTTGGCATCATTCAATTTTGCTTTTGCCTCGGATGACCCGAATATGTCTCAAAAAAAAGGAAACAATTTTATTAAGTATGAACTGAGATATATAGTCTTTTGAATCTTTCCAGTAGCTCTGTTTGATTTTATGTTTCGAACGTCATCAGAATACTTTTCTGCCTAAATCCATCGTTATTTACGAATTTCCTCGAGTTTTTTTTCGAGATTTTAATTCGCGCCGCTGTGCATAAAGGGTTCTTATCTTTTACCTCATCGGGGCTGAAAAAAAAAGAAGGCTTGGCAAATATAAAGGCACAGCAAGTTGTACCGATCACGTGACCTGTAGTCATACAATCTCTTCAACTTTTTCCACTATAAGAACTGAAACATTGCACCTTTACGTTCATCATTCTCCTATCACCATTATCTCTTCATTTTCATCTTTGTCCACCAAAATGGTTTCTTTTCTTCTGATTGCCCCTCTCGCTTTGGCGGCTATTGCCAATGCTGCTTCTGCTCCCGTCGCTAACGATTCGCCCATGGTCTCTTACACGGCCTCGTTTAATACGAATAATGCCGTCGGTACTTTCAACTTTACTGGTCAAGCGGACGGAAGTATTCGTATGGGTGTTGATATTTCAAAATTCCCATCCATTAATAGTAGAGTTTACTATTACATCCATGAAAAACCGATTCCTGAAAACGGTACTTGTTGGGATACAAAGGGGATCTTCAACCCATACAATGGTACTTATCCCACTGGAAATGAAACGGTTCCGCCATCCACAGTTGCTGTTGGTGACTTTCCCCACAGTGACCTGTATATCAATGGTGGCGGTATAATAGAATCGGAAATTTTTGCTCCCGGAAGTCCTTACTGGTCGCTCAATCCAAACAACACTGCATTCATCGGCAACTTGTCGGTTGTATTTCAATATGCCGACAAAACCCCGATTGCTTGTGGTAATATTGTTAAAAGAGCAACCCAGCCTTCTCAAAGTGGTGCTTCCAAAATGGCTGGAGCAGCAGCAGCTTTGCCTTTGGCCTTGGGTGTTGCAGCTTTACTCATCTGAGAAATACTTTTTTTTTTTAGTTTGTATTCATAGAGAATGAAATTTTAACAAAGTTTAATGAAATGGTAAATAGCTTTGAAGTCAATATTACATTCCACATGGTATCATGAAATCTCGTTTAGGTAGTGCATAAGAAATGATTTGCAGCCACCACAACCCACAAAAAAGAATTGTGTTGCTCAACAGCATATCCTTTTTCAAACACCTCAGTGGCAAAAAATCAATTCGAAAAGGTTTAATTATCCTTTTATTTTTGGTGCCAAAGTGTTTTGTAAACTCAATAATTTGTCCTTAATTGGAAGACGGTTTGCACAGAAATATCACATCTAGTTGATGAACAAAAGCGATCCAGATGTCACTCGATAATTCAAGGGATTACAACAGTGACGTCATATGAAACATGATCAAATTTCGTAATAAGGTGACTGAGTTGCTTGCTCAAGTATGCAAGCATAGCCGCGTTTCAAAGATCATGCTTTTCTCGGGAAATAGTCCGGGCCTGCATGAAGCAAAATATATGGTCAGGTTAGACGGTCCCGTTATAACAAGTGATACTGAAATGAGTAGAGTGTTCCAGTTCTTGAGACTAGTATTTTTTATGAAACAAGTTCTATCAACTTTGTTGAGTAAGAATAAATTATTGCATGTGTGATATCAAGAGGCTTATTTACGAGACTTTGAGACTTTTTTCGTGATTGCGCGTCACTACGCACGTCGAGTACTTATCTTTTTTCCTTATCGGGACTGAAAGGCATCATGGCAAAAACGTCGCATTAATTGTACAGGTCACGTGACCTTCTTTTAACCGGCAACGTTTTTTCCTTCTTTCTTTTTTTGTTTATAAAGCCGGGAAATCTCACCATCACTTACGTTTTTATCCCTCTATATTTCGATATTATCAATTTATTTACTTACACCAATGGTTTCTTTTTCACTGATTGCCACTTTTGCTCTTGCTGGGCTTGCTAGTGCTGCTTCTGCCCCAGAAACTCACGACTCGCCAAACGTGGCTTACACGGCTGTTTTGAACACCCAAGATGTCCAAGGAACTTTCAATTTCACTGGTAAAGGCGGAGATGTTTATGTTTCTCTCCTGCTTGGAAAAATCCCTCAGACTGGAGGGCCTTTTTTCTACTACATTCACGAAAGTCCAATTCCTGCCAACGGTACTTGTTGGGATGCCAAGGGAATCTTCAATCCATACAACGGCACTTATCCTACCGGCAACGACTCGACTCCTGCATCTACTGTCGCTCTTGGTAATTTTGCTATCAACAACGGATACGTCGGTGGTGGATTGGGTAGTGGCATTGCTGGAGTGGGCAACCCATACTGGTCGCTTAACCCAAATAACAAGGCGTTTATTGGAAACTTGTCAGTTGTGTTCCAATATTGGAACAAGACCCCAATTGCGTGTGCCAATATTGTGAAAAGTGAAACGCAGCCTTCCAAAAATGGTGCCTCAAAGATGGCTGGAGCAGCAGCAGCTTTGCCGTTGGCTGCAGGTGTCGCCGCTTTGCTCATCTGATAAGTCTCACCAGCATATATATGACAATAATGTCTTTGATAAACAATAATAGATAAATGAAACGAATATTTTTTTTTATGGACGGCTAAACTAGATTAACTTGAAAGACAAAAAAACATCATTGTACTACAAACTTTGACTCCCCCATTTTGAGTTTTTCGCGGGAAGTTTTATGAGAGAGATCCGCTTCATCGCATTTGGACCGCTTATAAAAATGGTGGAAACGGGGTTGAGATCTTGTAAAAAGAAGTAGCCACTCCGGTATTTTTCTTTAAACAATTCGAGGCAAAAAAAAAAGATCAAGAAAAAGTACTGGATGCTTTCGTATGGACTGTATCTGTTTTACTATACTATACACAAAGTTAAGCAAAAACAGTCCCTTCAAGTCGTGCCGTAGTAATTGGTAACTCGGAGAAGAGAAGGAAAAAAGTAAAAATTCCCACTTTTAATTAGGAATAAGGCTTTGAAAAATTAAATTTCTACTTACGAAAAACGAAGCCATTCCACCCAGAGGCTTCCAGGCTAAAAATACCACATAATGCACCACATGTATGTCGCCTCTGCTAAAAAAGGCCTTGATACATATGCGTATTTGCCCGTGAAAAAACAATTTTATCAAGACAAATCTTCAATCAGGCTAATCAAAAGGAAAATATTCAGTCCTTCTGGAGTAGTCAAATATACATGTCATGCACTGACAGATTTCACTGTATTTTTGGAATTATAAATAGGGGTTCTTTTTTCTAAACAGTTTTCACGAAACGAAAGTCCTGAGTTCCTGTCTGGTTTTTTTTCCATTTTCCATTTTATTTTTTCCATTTTTTTTTTTCCATTTTTTTTTATTTTTTTCAATATTTTATATTTTGAGGGAATTAAATATATGTATGGAGTCGACGAGATGAGCTATACATATGCATGTCAAAATATGCACCTTCACAACCAGCGAAATCCTCTTTTGGTCTTTGCACAGAATTTCATTACAGGCAGACCAAATACAGGATTCTTTAACCTCATGATTGGGAAATGCATGTGCATTATTTTAAGCGGCGTAGAATTGATTTTATCAGAAAGTGCTTAATTTACAACTGACGGAGATTCACACGTAACTAAGTATAATGCTTTGGATGGGGAAAGATTAATGAGTTCAAAGAGGGATAGGAAAACCAAAACAAACAAACAAAAAGCTCAAAAGATGACGAACCGCACCAACTTATTGCGTAAAAGTCAATACCCGCTTTATGATTGTCGGCTTCACGTGATGGTTATGAAAACGTTGTACAGGTAAAATTAGTCAGTCACGCCAAAGCACACATTTTTTTTGGACAGTTTATGCACTCAAACTTAAAAGATGGCCTAATTGGTCCGGACAAAAATACCACATGGATTCAAGAGTCCACAAGGGCGGATTCTCAGCCGAATTTTCTAATGACTGAGGTGGCCTTGGACGAAATAAGGAAGATGACCGGCGTAGATTTTAAATATAAATAGTGGAAGGTTTTCCCAGTTTTTGGGAAAATAAATTCTATCATTATTCTCTCAAAGATCAATATGGAGTCACAGAAGAATACCACCGGTGCTTTACCAAAGGCCATCTTTGCCTTTTTTGCCATGTTATTGACTTCCGCTGTCGGTGCATTGGCCGACTCTGGATACAACGGTCAGTTGCTCAGATTTGATAACTTGACTATTGCCATTGACACAATTGCCCAGATTTCCGACTCGTACCCAGCTAACACCACCTACCTCTTGTCTATCGATGACGATATCATTGGAATTTCCAATTTCACTTTTGATGACACGGTCGATGCTTCGAAGAGATGGGATGGAAGTAATGCTCCTTTGGGTGCGTCGTGGACTCAGCGTCAAGTCGCTCAACAAGGTACTTGGTGGTCGCAATGGTACCCAGCATCTTGTGTCTATCAAAATGGTTTGGGAGGCTCTCCTTTTGTTGTTACAGTGACCCAAAGCATGTCCTACTCTGCCAGTTGGAACGCCGGTTTTGATGTGACTTTTGCAGAGGGTGCTTCTGTAAACATTGGATATACTATTACTGAACAAAACACCAACACTCAATCTGTTGCGTACACTGTGCCCGCTTATGGTTATGGCCAGGTGTGGCAGCATCAATTAATGGTCTGGCAAGATCAACAGAGTCAACACTGTCACAAATACCACTACGGTTCTGGTGGTATCAAGTGTGGTGCATGGAGTGCTTATGTCAGAGGTAACTTCCCCGTCAAGAATGGTGAGATTTACAGTTGGAGCACTGGTCACGACAACATGAATTTCAATTCTTGTGGAGGTGCCTAAGAATCTTTTCTAAAAGGATGTAAAATTGAGTTCTTTCGATTGAAAGAGCAATCTTTCAGTCAAGTACTCTAGTTTAAAGTATATATAATTCAATTATATTGATTCATTCTTGAAATTTTTGTCGTATTCTCAATCGTAAAAATAGTATTATCAATAGTTTTATCGTGCAAAAAAATGCCAGAAAAACAGTGTATTTGTAATTCGGGAAACACAGTCTAAAACTCTGATGGAATTACACCTGTCAGTGATTAAAAGCTTCGCTGATGACAATGATCAACGTATAATTTTTGTTTTTGATTGAGTGTGAAGGTCCTATTTACTGATCAACTTCTCAAAAAAAGATTTTTTTTTCCCCTTAATTCTTTAACTTATTTTTTACTCAAGGTTGAAACAAGCCTTGTAATTGTATTTCAAAAATTAGAAAAATTTTTACCCTTCAAAAAGGAACAACCCTTAAGGAATCTATCTACACGGGTGTTGCTTCAGAAGAGCGTTTTGCGCCGTGCGAGGAAGTGGCCCACATCAACAGGCACGAGGGCTAAACTTTCAAAATAAATAAAAATCTGCAATTACAGGGAAGCCGATGGGTACTAAATAAAAAGAATATTGTTTAAGAATATTCCTGTATTTTTGTTATTAACGTATAAAGAAATCAAAGATATAAATTCTTAATGGGAAAAGAGCCAATAATCAATATTGTAGGCGTTGCCCGACGGCCAAAAAAAGAAGAAAGAAAAAAAAAAAAAAAAAAAAAAAAAACACGCATGATCAAACGCGGGCAACGAGAAGAGTTAAAAATAGTTTTTGGACTCAAGTGATGGTGGACTAACACTTGTTTGCGACCAATGCTCTGCTTGTACTTTTTGGGAGTGACGTTCGACAGGCGTAAGTCATCTATGATTTTCGATTTTTGGAGTTCTTGGAGCGTTTTTTTGGAGTTTTTTTCTCGGGGTGCCTAATAATGAATTATTTATTGTGAAAAAAAAACAAAGGTAGAACACTGTGAAAAAAAAAAACAAAACAAAACATTTATTTGCTTGAATTTTAGGATACGAAGACAACAAGAACCGCGTCGTTCGAAAAAGGCTGGCTTGAGTGCAATCTCGGCTATACCTGGCGCTTTAAAAACGAGAGCGGTTATGAAATTTTCTCTGCCATTAACTATGATGCGTCTGTGAATACACTTGAGAGGTGAAAAAAAAAAGAAAAGGAAATAAAGGAAAGAGGAAAAGATCAAAAAATTCAAGAGATTCATGAGATCTCGCTTACCCTCAAAGAGCGATGTGCCAAACTTTTCTGTAACAATAGATCCGCCAGTTGACGCGTGTCGCCACCTCAAAAATTGCGGTACCATGGTGGACATGTGGGAGGCAGCCCAAATGGGCAAGAGGGGCGTGTATACAAGAAGCTGCGGGCCAATGTAACATTGTTTGGTCCGCACTGTTTTTTTGACAGCACCCGCATAATCCCTCACACATCACACGTTGATAATCTAAGTCGTGTCACGTTTTGGATTGAGTGCAAATATCTCGCGTCTCTGCATGTAATGTTTCGTCATTAGAGGGCTTAGACTTATTTTTTTCATTTTTGACATTCTTGTCCAAAATAGACTGGTTTGGTCATGTGACCAGGAAATCCACCGACGCTCTTTTTGTCTATAAAAATCGGCCATATTCGCCCTTTTCCTCCCTTCGACAACAAAATTTTTAATTTAAGCTTCCATAATCTTAATTTCTAAAAATGGTCTCCTTTTCCCTGATTGCTACTTTTGCTGTTGTTGGACTTGCTAGTGCTGCATCTGCTCCTGTCGCCGATGATTCGCCAAATGTGGCTTACACGGCCAGTTTGAACAGCCCTAATGCCACCGGAACATTCAATTTTACTGGACAAAATGGACATGTTGGCATTTCCCTTTCTTTGAAGGAAACCCCTATTAAAGGAGGTCCCTTTATTTACTATATCGCAAATGGAAATTGCGCCGCTGCAACGGATATTTTCAACCCATACAATGGTACTTATCCTACTGGAAACAGCTCGATTTCTGCATCAGATGTTGCCATTGGAAACTTCCCTAATAATGGGTATGTCGGAGATGGTTTGGGTACGGGTCTTTCTGGTATGGGCAGTCCTTATTGGTCGCTTAACCCCAACAACAAGGCATTTATTGGAAACTTGTCGGTTATTTTCCAATACGCCAATAAGACCAAAATCGCCTGTGGTGATATTGTGAAGAGCACAACCCAGCCTTCTAAAAGTGGTGCTTCAAAAATGGCTGGCGCAGCAGCAGCTTTGCCTTTGGCAGCAGGTGTTGCAGCTTTGCTTCTTTGATTAATAGAGAAATGATTTACTCCGAGAACTTGGATTGAACTTTCCGGAAAAGAGCGAGCTTTAGGGCCTGAAGCTAATGAGCAATTGGCCTAAGGTGCAAGAAAAAAATAAACTATCTAATCCTTCACTTCATATGTCTTTATCATTAAATTACTGATACTTTTTGCTGCGAACTCATTCACTTAATTTCATTTTTTCGGGTTAATTTTTTTTCTTTTAAAATGGCCCTCTGCAGTGACCAATTTCGGAACCCATAATACGGAGAGGAAATCATTGATAGATTTACGATCACTTAGACCATAATAGAACCCGAACCATACGAGTAAATATTTAGTGGAAAATCTTCCAATTATAGTGATGAACATTTGTACCATATTACTTTGTCACGGGATTCTCGCGCCATTTCAATATTTTGGAGGCAACTACTTGCATTGTATTTACCGAGACCCTTGGATTGACCGAAAGGCGTACATGTGCATCTGAGTATTTATTCTTTTTTTCAGAGCTGAAGATTTGACGCAATCAAGTTGAGGTTTTATCAGAAAAAAGCAAGTAAGAGATACCGAGACAATTTATGAGATCAGAGATGAGGATTCTTAGCTGAAGTTAGCGGGCCCAAAGGGAACAGTGACTGCTGCTGGAAGGTTATCCACGTCACGTGATTATATTTCATATGCATGTTGTAAGGTATTTCGAGACTGCTTAATAAAAGTTTGTAAAATTCCCACGAGCTGTGTCAAAACCTGAAACTCTACGTATGATATCGAGGAATTGCCACACACAATCATACAAGCTTATAGCCAATATCATGTAGTACAAAAAATATTTGAGTGTCTCTTATTGCATTTGCTCAAGACGCGAATTTCAAAATTGTGGCTCACAGCCATCGCCAGCTTTGGGCATGTGCATCCAAAATCTCCACAGTGATAAATGTAAATAAACATGAATAATTTGAAAAAAAATCGAGATTCAAAAGTTCTAGGAGCTTTTGGCTAATTAATCACCAGCACAAGTTGGAATTACTGAAATGTATCAATGCTTGGCAATCCGCGACATTCCCCACATGGGGCCCGCCCGCAAAATTTCAGATGAGGCGTTAAAGAAACAATTTTAACAATTTAATGCATTCGTTTAAACTTCATATTTTGGCATTGAGAAATAAAACAAATAAAAAAAACACACACAATAAATCAAGGTTTAAAGAGGAGTTTTTTTTAAAAAAAATTATGTACCTTGATTTGGTGCCAAGAGTTCAAACGACTAACCCATTATTCATAGTTGTGGGAAACCAGGAGGAAAACCAACCTGCACAATGAGGAGCTGCCCCGGCACTTTTTTCCCGACACACACGTTTCATCCGATTATCCGAACAGTGCATATGGAATGCAGCGCCACTGTTGCGAGCAAACATTGAGCACTTTTTCTATCCTAATATATACTTTATATGTGCTCAGGAACACACATTTACAGATCTCTTGTGGAGTACATCACAAAGACGTATAAATACGACTATTGCACTAGCATTAAACATGATTTTAACAAGATTTGGTGCAAATTTTAAGCCGCCTTTTTTATTTAAGTAACGCCTGGTATTTGCGGGCTCCCCCCTCTGCGGTATTTTTCGGCCGCACGTGCGCCGGTCTCGGACACTGATCCCAATTGAGATGCGTCAAGTTGCATGCCCTGAAAGAGCCATTGTCCAATCATTTCTACATGTTTAGCTTAAACGGAAAAAAGGCAGTTATCTCCGATGATCTCGCCAATTGAAAACTCTTTGAGCGGCTAAAGCACTTGCTTACGATTTGTAATCGGCTTTGCAACCGTAATCACATAAAAGGTGGGATTTCCTCGCGTAAACTAATACTAAGAGAAGTTTTTTTTTCTTAATTTCTATATATGGAACTTATCCCCCAATTGTATCTGTACTTCCAAATGGTTTCCTTTTCTCTGATTGCCACTTTTGCACTTGCCGCTGTTGCTAGCGCCGGTGCTGCCCCACAAGTCTGGGACTCGCCTACCAATGTTGTTTACACGGCCAGTTTCAACAAGACCAATTCTGGCTGGGTCAGATTCTCTGCTCCCAACGGAACTGTTTATGTTGAAACCAACATCAACAACTTGCCGCTGACCGGAGGTCCCTTCACTTACCATGTTCACGAGAGACCTGTTCCTGCCAACGGAAGCTGTACTGCCACTTTGGGCCACCTTAACCCATACGAGGGAGTCTATGTTCCATACTCCAACAAATCGGTCACTCCTGCTCAAAGAGAGGTTGGTGATCTTGCCGGTAAGCACGGTCCTATCAACAGCACTTCTCTCTACACTTCCTACTATGACCCATACTTGTCGCTTAACCCTAACGACAAGGCTTTTATTGGAAACTTGTCGGTGGTTATCCATTTCGCTAACACCACCAGATATACTTGTGCCAACTTCGTCCAACTGACGGCCGTTCAACCTCAAAAGGGTGGTGCTTCAAAGGTTGCCGGTGGTATTGCTGCTGTTTTGCCTTTGGCTGCCGGTGCTGCTGCCTTGCTTATTTAAGTCAAATTTCTTCATCTTATATGCTGTGCATTGTATAGATCAAAAAAATAAGAATTTAAGTGGTTTTTCAAGTTCTCATATACTCGTTTTATTGTTGGGAGACCGCCTGTTATTACGAAACGTAGATTATCATTGATAGATGTTTTTTTATTTTTAATTCAGGGGGTGGTATTTTCAGAAATGGAAATGAAATCTGACTTAAAACAGAATATAGCTAAAAGGGTTTAGATTACAAAAAATTAAAAGGGCAAATTTCTCAAAAGTAGGGGTAAAAATGCGGGGACAAGTATTGCCTCTCCACCAGAGATTGAAAGCTTACTTCCAGATGAACTTTTCACTAAAATTGAATTGCAAGATTCAGAATTCCCCAATTTTTTTGTTTTTTACTTTTTGTTATTCTTCTCTCTTAGTCAGGGCACAATTCTAAAGATAGCATTTCCGAAGTTCACATGCCGGAATAACACCGAGACGGGCATATCTGCGGAGATCAGTGCTCTGCCGTTTGGCAGAATATTAGACATTTCGGCGGGTGCTCGACCGTCCAAATATAATCCAGCCAATTAGAAGAAAAAGATCGGATAAAAAATGCTTCAAAGATTTTCTATATATTTTCTTCTACTTCGGATTAAAGAGAAATCGTGATAATACAAGGTGATTGATTCTATCATCTAGTAAAAGTGAGAATAATCGAAAAATATAATTTTCATACAGCAGTAGTAGCGACTGGCAAATAATTGATTTGAGCATATGTTTGGCCTCAAAGTTGTCACCAAAATCTTATTGACTTGCTTCTCTTTCTGGCCTTTAAATATTTTTACGAAATTCTTTCACCACAATTTCCCTCACTATTCGATTGATGCCAATAATTGATTCAATTCCAAAAAGAAGCATTGCACAATGCCCATGTAGGTACCCACGCGTACGCTATGCTGGACCTTGCTCGAGATAAGTTCGGCGCAGGAAAGACTCGTATAGAAAACAGGCAAGTCCAGCATCATCAATTACCACACCAATCATTAGTACAAGCGAAAGTGCTTCGTTTATTTGCATAGTAATGTTTACTATGCTTGTCGAAAACATGAATTTATAAGTAGCATGGGTATCCAGCACGTTTTTTCTTGCCTAAAAAAACCCGTCATCTTTCCGTAATTCCTTGATTTCGAAGCCATGGTTCTGATCTTGCTGTTGATCCCTTTTGTCCTCGTGGCATCAGTGAATGCTGCAGCAGCCCCCGAAGTCCGGGACTCGCCCACAAACGTCATGTACCAGGCCAACTTCAACACATCAGTTACGGGTCTGGTGATGTTTTCGTCCACAAATGGCTCGGTGCTTGTGGCTGTCAATTTAAACAGATTGCCACAAACAGGCGGGCCCTTCAGATACCAAATCCACGAACGGCCTGTGCCTCAAAATGGATCGTGTACAGATACCATGGGCGTTCTCAATCCATATGATGGAACAGCAAATACGCGTAATGCAGCCGAGATGGAGGTGGGCAATCTTTCGGGCAAACACGGTCCGATCAACGGCACTTCTGCCCTGTTGAGTTATATCGACCAGTACTTATCACTTGGCATGCGAGACCGTGCTTTTGTAGGAGATTTGTCTGTGGTTGTGGATTATGCCAATAATACCCGGTTTGCATGTGCGAATATTGAACTGATGCGGTTTTTGAAGTGAAATTTAATGGCGTAGCAGCCACAATAGCAGTTTTTCGATTGCAATTTGAGTGATAGAATGGTGCACCTGTGACATTTTTCCAAAATCCAATAAATTGGTCAAATTTCGTTCGTCCCCACAATAAACGTCTTGTATGCACTTCTGACCACCGTAGCTTATCTGATTCTCCGCACTAAATGATTCTCTACGCATTTGATCATCGCCGATTGCAGAACTCGTATGCTTAATCTCCGCTCCATCACGTTGCCTGACCAACAGTTCTGGGCACGTGATAATGTATGTATTTTGCATCTTGAAACATTGAAGATTGATAAATTCACCCATCATCACCTTCCTAACACATCTAGTTGGCAAATGAACGGACGTATCTCGCGTGGCTCAAAACTTCGCTTGTGTTTGTCTCTGTTGGTATTGCATTAGCACAATTCAACAGATTTGTCGAGGGAAATTCCGTGATTCATATCAGTGGTTTTCTGATTTCACTTAAGGGAAATGTAGCGCTCATGTCTACTGGAAGCACATATGGGGCAGTATGCGTGATCTTGGGAATTCTTGTGTTACTCGTGGGAACTTTTCGTTTCTATTACACGCAATCCCTCTTGTTGAAGAAGAAATTCCCCGTGGCAAACTTCTCTGCGATTTTCCTTGCATTGTCTGCCTCTGTTTGCGTGATCTTATTTCTAGTGCTGGCCACTAAGGTGTGAAAAAAGTATTCCCACTTACTCTTCTTTTTTGTCAAAAAAAAGACCCCTCTTTCACGGAAATGTGCCTTCACGGAGCCCCACATAACCATCAGGCGCGTCTTTTGCATGTAGCCATGACGGCTTTATTCTTTGGCCCTCGATGCCCATTGAGCTTAGATTGTTCCCCCACCACTCAAAGTCTCCACCATTAAACTGGACAAAAAATATCACCAACGCACTAAAGGCCACCCCTGAAGAAAGCGCACTTGTGAGAATGTAATTATACTTTTCCCACCATAACGTATACCGTTTTTTGATATAGTACATGAAGGTGAACGACATGTATAAACCCCCAGTATAGTACAGTAAATTAAATGGCGCATATGCCAAAAATCCCCCTAGGATGACCGTAGGCTGGAAATATTTCATAGGTTTTTGTGGACCTTTCTTCTTTAAATAAGCTAATGGGAACACCAGGAGTGCCCCAAAAAGAAAACACCATTTCAAAAGCGGGTAGATACCCCCAAAGACTTTGGCTGGTCCGATTTCACCGTATTGAATACTGGAGAAGAAAAAAGTATTTGCACCAGGACACTTGAGCTTGTTTTTTTGGTCCGATTCACAAATATCTGGAATATTATCGATCTGCCAGTTGGCAATAAACAAAGAAACGAAAACCGTTAAGAAAGTGGAGATGATTTGGCCGCGGAAAATCGATCGTGGCGGGATTTTGGTGTAATGAGCAAGCTTTTGGTCGGTAATATAGTTACTCGCCTGACTATCAATATTATAGCCATAAGCTTTTAGAGTAATGAGGGCAAGGCCAGAGTTGGGAATTGCATAGCCCACAATCAATTCAACCAACACATTCAAACCAAAAGTGAAGCCGGTGACTGAAGATACAGACGTGATTGGAATCAAGAAGATGAAGTTGAGGGCAATTGTGAAAAAAATGCCCCAAATCGGGGTTTCCACGGGGAAAAACCATACACAAGAAACCGCAAGGAACACACTCAGCATAAGAATCACGAGAAACCAAAGTGTGGGGACTTCGTCATACTTGCTCATCATTCTACAGTGGGGATCTTCCGAAAATCTCTTCTGAGCTTTATTATCATCCGCCAGAAAAGTCCCTTTCAAAGTATGCCAAATACTGACAAAACTTTGGGACATGGAGGTCCATTCTGTCACTGTATGATACAAAATGGCAAATGGGTATAGGAAGAAATATGCACCATAAATCACCAAGTTAGCGGCACTGAAATAAGGCGGACCGTATTGCAAGTATTTCTGCTGGTCGAACTGGCTGTTTTCGTTCAAGATTTTGTGTACGTCATAAATGTTACCCTTATTATCAAATAAACGATTGGAATTTATGGGGAAGTACGCGGTCCATTTGTTGTTTGAGTAGTAAACGGCCAAAATCGTGAAACAGGCAAGTATCATGCCGCAGAAATGGTTTGCGTAGGTGAAAAAGGGAATGGTCAAACATCCGGCCATGTCCAAGACATTCCAGTCAAAAGTGGGCCATGGATTAATGCCCAACCCTGAATTTGTGCCGGTCAAATTATCGAGATGAATCAGATTGGGAGCAAACCACGTGGGCCAGTTGAACGTCAGGAGAGCCGTGAAGAAGTATGATGGGAGCCAGTTGTAGAAAAAAGACGCGACAAACACGACAAAGAAGAAACTGTAGCGAGAAATCCGCCAGCCGTTAATCAGTGCCGGACGTTCTTGTTCCATAAGAGCTCTGTTGAGAGCAATCACGGGGAGAATTGTGGGCCAGACGGATTTCTTAGGGTAGACACAAACACGGAGCATCATAAACGCAAAGGCAAAGCCCAAAAATTGCGTGGAAAGCGTGAAACATACTTGATATACCCAATTTACCCATTTGAGCCCATAGAAGCGGTCGAGTTTCATGACAAAAATGTTGTAGACGGCATAAGGGGTTCCTGCCGAACACGAGTAGATGATTGCCGAAAGCATCATTTCCTTACTATTCCATTTCCCAGGATTCACGTTATAACTCTTGCCGAAAATATGGATTTTCTTATTTGCGGGGAAAACCCGTTCCCATAATCTCCCACTGGGGAGCAAAAGAAGCTGTACTGTGCTAGTGGAAAGCGTGATTCCGGGGAGCCGGTGTACAAAAAAGTTATTGATGATACTGCCGACCAAAGTCCAGAAAAGACTGATTACATAAACACGGAGCGTTTCTACAGGCACCAGCGGGTCATCATATGGATCCACCACGGCGCGTACTTCCGGATACGGCGAGTGATACGCAATAAGCGCCGCCTCCACTTTGACCCGGATCTCCCAGAACGCACGGTCGAATTTATCGGCCAATTTCGCAGATTCTGGGTGATTTTCATTTGGATCAAGAGATTCGGGATTCTGGTTTGCAGTAAATATGTCATCATCTAGTGGTGTTTGTGCCAACAAGTCCTCAATAAGTTTGTAATCTGCCGAAGGGAAATTGACATCTCCCGCATGATCTACTAAGGCGTCACGAAGAATATTTATTGCGGCAGAAACCCCGAGAAAGTCGATTTTCGAGATCATGAACCGGGCCAGCGGCGGTAAACGCTCGATTTCTAGCGGCGTGCTGAACTCCAGGACACCTAATTTGCCCATAATAAGCGAGAGCTGGAAAGGCGTTAATGCGTGCCATTTTTGATGGTCAAAAGCAGAAAATTCTGCTGGTAATATGTCACGAATATTTTCTTGTGAGTCTCGTCCAGCATCAAATGCATTGAGCTCAATATACTCCGGGCCTGCGGACATCTATAATTTATTTTTCTATTGTTTTTTTTTTCCTCCTTCTATTCTTCTCTTTAGTTTTGGGCTTGGTGATTTGCCAGATTCCGTGTGGACGCGACGCCCCACTGCGACGCGAAAACTCTGGGGTAAGTCCAGATCTGTAAGGCTGGTTGCGTGCTTACGATACCATATCGAGATTACGATATTTCTGTTCTAATAGGGGAAAAACTTGATTTTCTTTGTATCCCATTTTTTTTTTTTTTGTTCTCATTAGTTTCAACAAATCTTTCATGTTTCAAGCTTATATCTTTAATTTTTTGGGAATTTCCAACCACCTTGAGTCACCGTGGTTTTTTGAGTTTCACATTCACACGCCTGCTATGGAGTCCTCAATTCTGCAAGTTGGCGTAATTGAAGATTACCAAAAAATCAATAATAAAATTAATAAAAATAAAAAAAAAAATAGAAAACGGTTTGTTCATCGAATCATTATTTAACAAGTAAACTTCGACACACGAAAATCAATAAACCACAATGGTTTTTCTTCTCGGAAGCTGCTGGCGCAAATCTTCAATCGTTTCTCTGATATGGCCAATCTCCGCTTCACATAGCATATGCATATCGATAGACACACTGCCCAAATTCCAGGTGTTATATCGTGCCACTAAATCCCCCACACTTTCCGATAGTCTGTGGACTTTTTCTCTTATACGATCAACTCTTGGGTCAAGGGCACCATGCGAATTGTAAAACGTTAGGGTCTTCACCCTAAAATAAAGCAATTTGCGGAAAAATGAGTACAAGGGTCTTGTCGTTTGTGTATATCTCCTTAAATAGCGTGCAGTCCGGGCCATAATCCGAAAAGTTTCGGCGGCGAAATTTATTTGCAAAGTAAGATCTTCATTGGCGTCATTATTCTCAGCTAATCTATGAAACCACGAAAGATCGTTGCCAAAGTCAACCTGACTTTCTTCAAACCTTATGTAATCAAAAGATGTATCGTTCACGAAAAACTTCAAGTCTTCAAAAAAACTATCCACATTTTGGCTGATTAGATGGATTTCCTTTCGAGGAGTTTTCACATCGAGCCAGTGATGAGTATCAATTTCATTTTGTACAGGCTCGTCTGCCCAGAGGGAATTCCAAAAGTCAATTATTCCTCTTCTTTTCAAAAGCAGATATTTTTCAGAATTCTCACCAGCAATGATTGACTGGGTAGTTACCACGAGAAAGAAGGTTTGTACAGTGAATAACAGAATCAAAATGAGTCGCATTCTCAAAATATTTCAAAGCAAATTTCCGTTTTTTTTTGTTTATTGTGGCAGTCTTTCTTAAATTTGTGTTTCACGATCTTTACAGTATTTTAAATTCAATAATATGCCGGAGATTTTACCAAGAATAGGGACTATTCCTCTTCGAGACAAGCTGACTAAAGAGGTTCATTTATATGATCACTTTCAAGATGCCGAATGATTGATACCGGTAACTAGGAAGAAAAGATCGGCGGCGACAAAAATTCCGTTTAAAATGAAATACTTTCAGCTTTTTTGTTGCAAAAATGTGAAGTTACAAAAGCACAAAGCTGTGCCACTTTTGGCCGGAGATATTTCGAAATTCCGTATTTCATTTATCTACATGAAATTATTATGCTCATTGGATTGAAGAAAAATAGTAATCGATTCCACAGAAGCGCCACTTCTGAAAAGTAATTGGCAGAATTGTTTAACTAGAACAAGGACACACTTAAAACCACCCGAATTCTGGAAATTGTGTTCTATTTGTTTTTTCAAGGCTGAGTGAATCTCATGAGTCAGTATTACTCTCTTTGTCACTCAAGGACGTACTGACAGCTATAGAAATAATCTGGGTGATTAATGTGGCATTAATTATAAGAGAAAAAGACAACTTGCTGGCTTGTTCTCAAAATCAAGACACAAGCCATCCACCTAAAGGTTTATTTAACTTTTCTTTTGGTATTTGATGGTATAATTCCACAAGAAGTTTCCTTGTCTTGAGTGCTTCGGACTCACATAAAACTTGGGCAGGTACCTTTTTCAATTCAACATAATTTAAGTTCTAATCACCCATAAGATGACCCATTGCAATAACTTTCAACCCAAAATCCTCAAATTGAAAATCAATAGCTCCATGAGAGTTAAATAAAGCTAAGACTCCGATGCGGGGCCAGAGAATTTCTCGAACAGCGCAAAGGAAAGGGCTGCTAAAGTTATTGAACGTTTTACAAAGCTCAACAACCCTTTTCATCTTTCGAAACGTTCCCACAACCGAACCTAACTGTCCAGGTAATTCAGCTCTAGAAATTCTCTCTGCTTGGTTTCTGATTATAGAAATGATCCTAGTGAGATTATTTGAGTTAGCATTAAACCGATTATAATCAAAACAACTTTCATTGACAAACGTTTTCAATCTCATCAGAAACTGCCCCGAAGCCTTCCTCAAGTCTTCAACATCTTTTCCCGCAAGGTGCCTCTCCTTCCTTTTGACGTTTTTTCCAGGAGATAAACTTATTTAATAGAAATCAAATATCTCTGTTGCTTGAAACACCGAAATGGGAGAATAGAACTCTTTCGAAACTTTTGAACAGAAGGATAAAAGTAGGAACGATAATGATATATCGAGCGAGAATATTTTCACTCATAGTTCAGAAAAAAATACACAAGTTTAATGTCTTTTAGACGGGGCATATGATCTAGCTTTATAAGAAACATAACATGTTGTGAACCTGGTTTGTTTATTTGGTGGTTATTTTATTGTGAAATTTTATGACAATGACAAATATCAAACCGAAGAAACCTCGAGAGCTCCAGATTTCGAAACAGCTCTCAAGCTTAAAAAGCGACATTTCAATTCCAAGCTTTTTTTCTTCTCTTTGATATCTGACTGTATAAGTCTTCGATAATCATTTTTGCTTCCTCTAACTCGGCACCGCACAAATTATACACGTGGTCATAGTTGCTTAAAATGCTTTTATATTCGGTCTCCCGTGAATGCAAACTATTTCTTAGCCTTGTCACCTTTTCTGAAATACTGTTGATATGAAGATCAATTGCACCACGTGAACTGTACATGACCATAGCTTTAACTTTGAGAAAAATGATGCGGCGAAACAAAGTTTGGAAAGGAGAGGCTCCATCATTGTATTTGATTAAGTAGTTTGCGCAATGCATCATATCTAAGAGAAATTTTGTACAAAAATCAAATTGAGAAGTAACAAAATTGTCTATCTTAAAATATTCCGCCAAATAACGGATCTCGGATAGCTCTTTTTCCAAACTTGGAACATACAACGAAAACCTGTGATATCTGAAATATGTCCCTTTGACATACGACTTGATATCATCGAAAACAAGCTCCAGCAATTCTATGAGCTGCTGAGCTCCTATTTTAGGAACCTTCAATGAAAGTCTGTGTTTTTTTCTGACTGGCGTGTTTAAAATTCTGGTATTGGTTCTCATAAGAAAGCCGAGAGTCACATTCCTATGAGTATCAAGGTCACGAACTGTCATCAGCCCAACTAGGATAGCTAGGAGGAAAGCTAAAAATAGCAAGAATATTTTCATCAGTTGAATTTTTTTCTCCAGAAAAGAATAAATACTTCCGGGGCTTTATGTTATTCTATTCTTATTCGTTTCGAGTTTTCATTTAGAGTGGCTAAATTCATCACGGATTTCAGTTCACTAAAATGCGCTTTTCTCGGCATATCTCAAATGAAACTCTTTAAATATTTCTTTAGAAAATCTCTGTGAAATACTCAGACTGGTATACGTTCCAAAGAGTTTACAAGCAAAGTGACTTCTGTCTTTAAATGCTTTCAAGTAGGTGCAAAATAGGGTTTTCGGAAAATTGAGGGAATTGAAGAATCAAAGTTTGCTACAAGCAACGAGAAGCAAGAACAATTAATTCTTTTACTAAAATGAGGCTAAAGATAACATAGAATTAGACGGGGAATTCCTATGAACCTACGGGCGAAAGTTATGAATGGAAAAAAAGTAAACAATTCAAAAATATAAACTTAAAAAAAAATCCTGATTACTTGAAAGCCTCCCTTTATCTTTTTCAAAGCATGATCATTTATCATCACCTAGGCTGAGGTATAGATGCTTCCAAAGAATCGAGCATTTCTTGAACATTTTGGGAATGGGTTTCAAAAATCTTTGCTAAATTGCTAGATACATCAAACAAACTTCTGAAACGGATTCCCCAAAAAAGCAAGCTATGGTGGAGTCGCAAGACTCTATCCTTGTACCCTTCAATCTCAAGGTTGAGAGTACCTTGCAAATTGTGAAGAACAATTGCTCTGGCCCTAAGTTCAATAACTTTATGGAGCAAAATGCTTGCAGGGGATCCGGTGGCCTTATAATGCTTTAAGTCTTCAATCGACCCTCTCATGATATTGAACATTTTTGTGACGAAGTTGAGTTGGGACAAAAGGTCTTTGGAAAATTCAAAATTATTATTAATTTCCGAGAGTTTCTCCCGGAGAGTATCAGCATCTTCTTCAAACTTCAGGTAATTAAAGGAATTAGTATCAACATAGGATCTCAAGCGTTCAAAAAACAACTGTAGGGCCTTTTCCGCCTCCAGACTTTCTTCCTCAACACCTCCTACACCTCGCTTGAATTGACGACCTTGTGCTCGCAAGGAAACACTGTTAATTGAGATTATATCAGTTGCCCGAGGCTGGCTCGTAATTATAATATTTCGCTCGGCTAGTGGACAAAAAGTCGTAGGAACTGCAAGTACTAGTGAACCAATTAGAGCTACGAAGAAATAAACGGCTTGCGGTTTCATGGTATCGGCCAAAGGTGGTGAGTATTCTAGTGAAAAGGGTACTCTCTTCTGAAATTTGGAGGCTTCAGGGGCCGTTTTATAGTTCCGAATGTTTCAATTTTTCTTTATTGTGAATGCGATTTCAGCACTTGTTTGTTCGATCGTGCAGTCAATTACTAGTAAAAGTTACTTATGGAATCTTCTTTTCAGGCAATAGAAGATGAACAAAACAATGCGTAGTTTTGTTGGTTTGAAACACCAAAACCTGAAATAGCTCTATAAATATGAAATTAAGTATCTACACAAGGCAGAAGCGTGAGCACGCATTCAATTTTGAACACAAGGAACAATGGCTTTGAGTGCAAAATATTTGGAATCAGAGGTGGGTGATTACAATGAATTTTTGATATTTGACGATTTAATACTTAGGAAGACAATGTAAGAAGTCAGAAAATTTACTATAATGGTTTTTCATGTGGCTCTTATCTATTTCATGCTTTGTATAGAAACATCTGGAATATAGAATTGCGGTGACCTGAAAGGTTCAGATTTCCAAGCCGTATAGAAAAAGTAACTTCAGACCACGGTAAATATTTTGTGATCATTTTAAAAACTTAAAAAAAAAAAGGAATCTGATGCTCTATGTTTTTATCCGAAATTGAAAAATTAGAGGCCATGGGAATGGAATCAGAGTACGCGCTGTGAAGGAGCCGTTACTTGAACTAAGCAAGAAAAAAAGAAGAAAATAAAGAGCGATGATATGTTTCTCATAAATTCTTTTGTTAGAAAATATATTAAATTCACATTTTTTTTTATTTATAAAAATAGGTAAATCAGAGTGGTGCCTTGAAACGGAAAGCTGCCAAATTTTCGAGCTGCTGGAATCAGTTGCAACCCACGCGTCGCGGGCCGGCCGATGGGCCGAGTCACGTGCACACTGGGTTTTTCCACGATGCCCAAATCACCAGTTTCCAACCGTTAGACTAGTAAATAAGCACAGAGGCAAATTTAATAGAATATCGTTATCGTTATCGTTATTATCGTTATCGTTATTATCGTTATCTTTAAATATTTCTATTCAGTCTTGTACTCAGTCAAGACACGCATAAATATCGGATCATGGGGAAACTTATTACTGGAACAATGGGACTTGGGGCCATGGGCATTGCGTCCTTTTTTTGGGGCCGGACACCTACCCCAGCACCAGTAGAAACGCCAGTGCAAGGGGGAGGCGCTGTAGGGAAACCCAATAACAACAATAACAATACTGAAATTATTGGACCACTGCCTGTGCAGCCAGATGCGTTTTTCAAATATGGGTTCCCAGGTCCAGTCCACGATCTTGGCAAACATGCAGAATTTGTCACATGCTACGACAGGGCCAAGCGGAATCCGTACTGGGTTCTTGAGCAGATTACCAAGGATTCGATCAAGCGTGCCGAAGGCGTTGACCGCAAAAAATCGGTGTTTCAAGAGGACGAACAGGTGCCGGTGAAATTCCGGGCCCGGCTCCGGGACTTTTTCCGGTCCGGCTACGATAAGGGCCACCAGGCGCCAGCGGCTAATGCTAAATTCAACCAGCAGGCGATGGACGAGACGTTTCTTTTGACGAACATGTCGCCCCAAGTGGGAGAAGGATTCAACCGGGACTACTGGGCACATTTTGAAGATTTTGCCCGTAGACTTACGCAGAAATACGATAGTGTGCGGATTATGACGGGGCCTCTTTACTTGCCCAAATTGTGTGATGACGGGAAGTATCGTGTGACCTACGAAGTGATTGGCTCGCCTCCAAATGTGGCAGTTCCCACGCATTTCTTCAAGCTTATAGTGGGCGAGCGTAACGGCGATGCTAATGTTGCCGTGGGTGCCTTTGTCATGCCTAATGCTCGGATTGATAATGCTGAGCCATTGACCAGTTTCCAGGTTCCTGTTGAGGCCTTGGAACGTAGTACTGGGCTTGAGTTATTGCACAAAGTGCCATACTACAATAAGAAAGACTTGTGTAAGGAAACACGGTGTGAAATCATTGTGCGCGAGTTTCCTAAACAGGTGAACAACCTTTTGCCGGGAAAATAGATGATTTTTGGTTCAGTGTTAGCAGAGGGCAGGATCCATGAGTAGCGAGTAAATGATCTTGTTGGAATTATAAGCTATACTTGTATTTTCATAAATTTTCTACTATTTTATAGAAAGATCTGCTTGAGTTAGTAAGGAACATCAATAATAATAGAGGCTGCTTGGTGTTTTCTGTCATCAGATTTAGCACATTTCTGCGTATATTGGTCCAGGCCAGATAACGCGTTTAATAAAAGATAAATTAAATGCTTAAACTGATCAACAATTTGTACAGTTCTACCATAACTTAGTCAGGTAAGTTGTCATGTTGAATAATTTAAACACCATATTATGGAATCTCGAAGTACAGACAACAATATCGCCACAGATAACCAAGTCCAACACGAGAGCTAGCGATGTGAAAACGGTAAGAAAGGTCAGGAAATCACAGTAACAAAAAAAAAAAAAAGACATCGAAATTTTAATACAGCGAGACTATTATTCTCACTTAAACTCCAATGCATATTCCATGTTACGAGTCGTGATCTCATTTGCAATTGATAAAAGACAAGCCGTCCGAAGTGCGGCCATAATAGGAGGCAAGAAGAAAAAGAAGGTATTCGATGCATTCTGAAACAAAACTCAGATAAGCTTTACATTTCAAGTAAAAGTTTCCCTATCACTTGAAACCCCAAAAAAATAAATAAAAAATAAACAGATTATAGAGGTACGGATCCAAGGAATCCGTTTCACTTGGTTGGGCCAGGAGTTTAATTATGCATTCAGCTCTGGCACAGCATCCAGATGAAACACCTGAGGGCCCAAAATGTTGCGCCCAAAGTGAGCAGCTACACTCCAAAACAGTTTGGGCGAGGCGCGGAAATGGGGCCATGGAAATCCATCAGCCAGAGCGAGCAGCGAACAATAGGACATGGAAATGCGATGGCAAAAAAGAAACGAGAGGAAAAGACTGAATTAGGCATGGGATTATGTAATTTTGGAGAAAAAAGAATTAAAAAATAGAAAGATACTATTAACACAAGTGGTTAATCAGAAGTCAAATAAGCTGTGGAAATATCGTTAGTTATTGGCTTTGTCTTTGCCTCTAAGATACTACGATACTACGATATTACGATACTCCTATCGTTAGAGGCTCAAACCATTTGGGTTCCTTCCACAATTTACTCAATTACTAAAATTTTATGCCTCTCTCCGCCAACTTTTTGCACTGCAGGCTGGGCGCGCACCCACACGCCAAAGACCGGCATGCGGTGGTGGGCCAACCACGAGGACGCCAAAGGCAAAAAAAAAAAAAAGCGAAAACATACGAATCAATCAAAAAAAAAAAAAAAAAAAAGTACACGCGCACTTTGGTCCCCAACAAACGCTGGCGCCTGCACATACAATGTTGAGAGTTGCAAAATGCGGAAAAACCCAAAAAACGCCTCGCGTACGGACTGTGCTCGCGGCCAGATTAAATACGTATCGCAATCCGTGGTTGTTGGTGAAAGAAAAAAAAAAAAAATCGATTGAACAAGTACAGGAAGACTCCATCTTTTCACGGTATCTTTTACTTTTAAATCTTTGTTTTCCAATCACAAAGCGCCTTTTTTCTTTTTATTCCCATTGGCTTATTTTCGGTTGTTCGTTTCCCGAGAATATAGACCCTCCAAAAGAAGTTAGCCGCCAAATCGTCAAAAAAACCCCACCCCCCCTTTTGTTACAACAATTGGTTCTTATTTTTATATCTAGCTTACTTATAGTACCACACCGTTAGCTACGATATATTTAAGACTTTCATCTACGTGACAATCAAGACGATTTAATACCTGTTTTTTTTTTTCTGATTTCAAAGACTTGGAAAACTTTCAAAAAAAGATCAAAAAAAGTTTTGGAAGACCAAATTACCCGCTGGACTTAACCCCCTATTTAATTTTTTTTCCTTTTTTTTTGCACAATGACTACTGCCCACCGTCCGTTTTCGCTTGCACACGGTGCTATTGAGCACACGATTTTGGTGCCTACCAACCTTTTCTTCAAGTACTCTCAGTTGAAGGAGCAATTTGACAAGGCGTTGCCAGTTCCTACTGAGGGATTTGCCGCCGACGACGAGCCTAGCTCGCCCGCAGAATTGTTTGCCAAATTTGTTGGTTACACTGCCAGTTTGGTTGACCCTGCACAGGAGGGCCAGTTTGACGAGATTTTGCCCCACGTGTTGCAGGAGTTTGAGCTGAGATACTTTTCTGGCTCAGACATCCACACTTTTGCCGCTGCTTTGCTCGAGGATGAGGCTTATCCCACCACTACTTTGAAAGTGAAGGAGGTGATCAAGAGCTACTTTGACGCGGTGATTTCATCAAAGACCGAGCTTCCACGTGCTGACTCCGACTTGTTGAAGCACTCTGCTGCGCGCACCGCCAAGACTTTGGCTATTTTCGGTGGCCAAGGTAACGCAGACGACTACTTTGAGGAGTTGCGTGAGTTGAACTACACCTACAAGGGCTTGATTGCTGATTTGCTCGCCAAGGTTGCCCAAACTGTGTCGCAATTGGTGAAAACCACTGAGAATGTCGACAAGATCTACACCCAAGGTTTCGACATTATGGCTTGGTTGAAGAGCCCCGACCAGACTCCAGACCAGGACTACTTGTTGTCTGTGCCTGTGTCCTGTCCATTGATTTGCGTCATCCAATTGTGTCACTACACCGTCACTTGTAAGACTCTTGGTGTGACCCCAGGTGAGTTTAGAGACCACCTTGTTGGTGCCACTGGTCACTCCCAAGGTTTGGTCACTGCTGTTGCGATTGCCTCTTCTGACTCCTGGGAGTCTTTCTACGAGAATGCATTGAAGGCCGTCTCTTTGTTGTTTTTCATTGGTTCCAGATGTTTGACCACTTACCCAAGAACCACTTTGCCTCCAACCATGTTGCAGGACTCTTTGGAGAATGGTGAAGGTAGACCTTCGCCAATGTTGTCTATCAGAGACTTGCCCCGTGAGGATGTTGAGAAGTTCATTGCCACCACCAACAAGCATTTGCCTGCCGACAAACACGTGGCCATTTCTTTGGTCAATGGTGCTAGAAACTTGGTTGTGTCTGGTCCTCCAGAATCGCTTTACGGTCTTAACTTGACTCTCAGAAATAACAAGGCTGCCTCTGGCTTGGACCAGGCCAGAATTCCTCACTCTCAGAGAAAGTTAAAGTTTGCCAACCGTTTCTTGCCTATCCTTGCCCCATTCCACTCGCATTTGTTGGAGCAAGCTACCGAGTTGATTGTTGCTGATATTCAAAGAGAGAACTTGGATTTCGCCGTTGCTGACCTCAAGATTCCAGTTTACGACACTTACACCGGTGAGAACTTCCAGGAACTGAAGTCCGACATTTCTGCTAGAGTTACTGAGTGCATCACTCAATTGCCTGTCAACTGGGAGGCTGCCACTCTGTTCGAGTCCACCCACTTGTTGGATTTCGGTCCAGGTGGTGTTTCTGGATTGGGTGTCTTGACTCACAGAAACAAGGAGGGTACTGGATCCAGAATCATTATCGCTGGTGCCATTGATGTTGCTATCGATGACGAGTACGGCTTCAAGCAGGAAATCTTTAACAAGAGTGCTGACTCTATCAAGTGGGCTCCTAACTGGTTGCAAGAGTTCCAGCCTAAGTTGGCCAAGACCAAGGCTGGTAAGGTGTATGTCGACACCAAGTTTTCCAGATTGTTAGGAAGAGCTCCACTTATGATTCCAGGTATGACCCCAACTACTGTTAACACCGAGATTGTGACTGCTGCTACTAATGCTGGATACCACATTGAGTTGGCCGGTGGTGGTTACTTCAACGCCAAGGGTATGCAGACTGCTATGGACGAGATCACTGAGAAGCTTACCCCAGGAAGCAGCATTGGTATCAATTTGATTTACGTGAACCCAAGAATGTTGCAGTGGGGTATTCCATTGATTAAAGAGTTGAGAGAGAAGGGTTACCCAATTCAGTCGTTGACTATCGGTGCTGGTGTTCCTTCGTTGGAGGTTGCCACCGAGTATATCGAGACTTTGGGCATGACTTTCTTGGGCTTGAAGCCAGGTTCGATTGATGCGATCAGTGCCGTTATTGCCATTGCTAAGGCTCACCCAACTTTCCCAATTGTCTTACAATGGACTGGTGGCAGAGGTGGTGGTCACCACTCTTTTGAGGACTTCCATCAGCCTATCTTCCAGATGTACGCCAAGATCAGAAAGTGCTCTAACATTGTTTTGGTTGCTGGTTCCGGTTTTGGTTCCGATGAGGACACCTACCCTTACTTGACTGGTTCTTGGTCTACTGCTTCCAACTACCCACCTATGCCATTCGACGGTGTCTTGTTTGGTTCCCGTGTCATGACTGCTAAGGAGGCTCACACTTCTTTGGAGGCCAAGAAGCTTATTGCCTCCTGCCCAGGTGTGCCAGACAGCCAGTGGGAAACCACTTACAAGAAGCCAGCCGGTGGTATTGTTACTGTTAGATCTGAGATGGGTGAGCCAATTCACAAGATTGCTACTAGAGGTGTTATGTTGTGGAAGGAATTGGATGAGACGATTTTCAACTTGCCAAAGAACAAGCTTATTGAGGCTTTGACCAAGAAGAAGGACTACATCATTAACAAGTTGAACAAGGACTTCCAGAAGCCATGGTTTGCTCGCAACGCTACTGGTGTGTGTGACTTGGAGGAGATGACATACCAGGAGGTCGCCAACAGATTGATTGAGTTGATGTACGTGAAGAAGTCTGGCCACTGGACCGATGTGACTCTCAGAAACTTTTTTGCCAACTACTTGAGAAGAGTTGAGGAGAGATTCACTACCAAGGCCGACCAGGTGTCTTTGATCCAGAACAACTCTCAGTTGAGCACTGACCCTCAAGACTTCACTGATAAGTTCTTTGATGCTTTCCCAGCTGCTAAGGACCAATTGATCTCCGAGGAGGACTGTGACTACTTCTTGCTGTGCTGTGCTGCCCCAGGTCAAAAGCCTGCACCATTCGTTCCTGTTTTGGATGAGAGATTCGAATTCTTCTTCAAGAAGGACTCTTTGTGGCAATCCGAGAACTTGGAGACTGTCTTTGATGGAGACATCCAAAGAACTTGTATCCTTCATGGACCAGTTGCTGCTCAATTCACCAACAAGATTGACGAACCAATTAAGGAGATCTTGGACAACATTCATGATGGTCACATCAAGAAGTTGGTGAAAGATGTCTACAGCGACGACGAGTCTAAGATTCCTGTTGTGGAGTTCTTTGGTGACGTTGCTCCTTCTGAGACCAAGTCTTTGGCTGGTGTTTCTACTGAGCAGTCTGCTTCCAAGACCGTTTTTAAGATTGCTTCTAACCTTCCTTCCAAGAAGGACTGGCTTCAGACATTGGCTGGTGATAAGTTGAACTGGTTGTACGCTCTCATTACCACCAAAAGAATTGTGCAAGGCAAGAAACACGTTTCTAACCCTGTGCATGACATCTTGGGCCCAGCTCCAAACAGTGTCGTGGAGATTGAGAACAACTCTGATGCCTCCAAGGTTTCTCTTCTTCTTTCCGAGAAGGTGCAAGGTGATCTTAAGCCTGTCGTTGAGATTAAGGTCAACAGCAAGTCCCAGATTGAGATGAACTTGATTGAGCACAGAACTGCGGACGGCAAGTCTGTTGCTTTGCCATTCTTGTACGACTTCAAGCCAGAGGATGGTTTTGCTCCAATTTCCGAGGTTATGGAGGGTAGAAATGACAGAATCAAGGAGTTCTACTGGAAGTTGTGGTTCGGTAGTGATGTTCCTGTCAACTTCGACATTGATGTTGAAGAGGTGATCCCAGGTGAAGAGGTCACTGTTTCTGGTAAGGATATCTCTGAGTTTACCCACGCTATTGGTAACACATGTGAGGCATTCATTGACAGACCTGGAAGAAAGACTTTGGCACCAATGGATTTCGCCATTGTCGTTGGTTGGAAGGCCATCATGAAGGCCATTTTCCCAAAGACTATCGATGGTGATTTGTTGAAGTTGGTTCACTTGTCTAACGGTTACAGAATGATTCCTGGCGCCGCTCCATTGCAAAAGGATGATGTTCTTTCTACCAAGGCAGTGATCAATGCTGTGTTGAACCAGCCTTCCGGTAAGAAGGTTGAGGTTGTTGGTACTATTTACAGAGCTGGCGAGGCTGTTATGGAGGTTACTTCTTCCTTCTTTTACAGAGGTCAATACCTTGACTACGAGAACACTTTCCAAAAGGTTACTGAGGATCCTGTCCAGATTTCTTTCAAGTCTAGCAAGGACTTGGCTATCTTGAGATCGAAGGAGTGGTTCCACTTGGACAAGGAAGTTGATTTGATGAACCAAACTTTGACTTTCAGATGTGCTTCGGTTTACAAGTTCAAGTCTGAGAGTATTTTCTCTTCGATCAAGACTACCGGTAAGGTTTTGTTGGAGTTGCCAACTAAGGAGGTCATTGAGGTTGGTTCTGTTGACTACGAAGCTGGTGTTTCCCACGGTAACCCTGTTACCGACTACTTTGCTAGAAATGGCCAAACCATTGAGCAGGACATCAAGTTCGAGAACGCCATTCCTGTTGCTTCTGGCGAGGAGTTGAGATCTAAGGCTCCATCCACAAATGAGCCATACGCAAAGGTTTCTGGTGACTACAACCCTATCCATGTTTCTAGAGTTTTTGCTGCTTACGCTAAGTTGCCAGGTACGATTACTCATGGTATGTACTCTTCTGGTTCCATCAGATCCTTGGTGGAGGAGTGGGCTGCCAACAGTAACGCTTCCAGAGTTAGAGCTTTCAACGCCACCTTTGTGGGTATGGTCTTGCCAAATGATCTCTTGCAAACTTCCTTGGTCCATGTTGGTATGGTGAATGGTCGTAAGATCATCAAGGTCGAGACCAAGAATGTTGAGAATGACACTACTGTTTTGGTTGGTGAGGCTGAAATCGAGCAGCCAGTTACCACTTACGTGTTCACGGGTCAAGGTTCGCAAGAGCAAGGTATGGGTATGGACTTGTACAAGAGCTCCGAGGTTGCCAAGGAGGTTTGGGACAGAGCTGACCGTCACTTTGTGAACAACTATGGTTTCTCCATTCTTGACATTGTTCAGAACAACCCTAATGAATTGACTGTTCACTTTGGTGGTGCTAAGGGTAGAAAGATTAGAGACAACTATATCTCCATGATGTTCGAGACCATTGGCGAAGATGGTGAGATCAAGTCTGAGAAGATTTTCAAGGACATTGACCAAAACACTACCTCTCACACTTTTGTTTCCCCAACTGGTTTGTTGTCTGCTACCCAGTTCACTCAACCCGCATTGACTTTGATGGAGAAGGCTTCTTACGAAGACATCAAGTCTAAGGGTTTGGTGCCATCTGATGTTATGTTTGCTGGTCACTCTTTGGGTGAGTACTCTGCCTTGTCTTCTTTGGCTAATGTTATGCCAATCGAGTCCTTGGTTGATGTTGTCTTCTACAGAGGTATGACTATGCAAGTTGCTGTTCCAAGAGATGAGTTGGGTAGATCTAACTATGGTATGTGTGCCGTCAACCCAACCAGAGTTAGCCCATCTTTCAACGATGCTGCCTTGAGATTTGTTGTCGATGAAGTTTCGGAGAAGACTGGCTGGTTGTTGGAGATTGTTAACTACAACGTCGAGAACACACAATATGTTACTGCTGGTGACTTGAGAGCCTTGGACACTTTGACCAACGTCTTGAACGTTATTAAGTTGAATAAGATTGACATTGTTAAGCTTCAAGAACAAATGTCTCTTGAAAAGGTTAAGGAGCACTTGAAGGAGATTATTGACGAGGTTTCTGCTCAGTCTTTGGCAAAGGAGCAACCAATCGACTTGCAAAGAGGTTTTGCTGTCATCCCATTGAAGGGTATTTCTGTTCCATTCCACTCTTCGTACTTGATGTCGGGTGTCAAGCCTTTCAAGAGATTCTTGTGCAAGAAGATTCCAAAGTCCTCGGTCAAGCCTAACGACTTGATTGACAAGTACATTCCTAACTTGACTGCCAAGCCATTCAAGATCACTAAGGAGTACTTCGAGGAAGTTTACGAGTTGACGAAATCTGAGAAGATTAAGTCGATCATTGAGAACTGGGAGTCTTACGAGAAGGCTTAAAGAGCTTCAATGGATCTACTGGAAAGATTGAATGAAGAACGATGAAGACAAATATTAACTTGGAGGAAAAGAAATTTGATATTGATTGCCGCCAATAGATTTTCTCGAGAGCACGTGGTACTGCTTTCCATAGATAGTCTGGGCATCACCCTCCTTTTGTATTTAGGTTATAGAACGAAACGGAATAATAATTATTGATTGATAAATAAATGAGTAATAAGTAAAATCTAAATACCAGAGGTGAGAGGACTGGAGATGTTTACCGGAGTAAACTTCTTTGGCATGGAAACTCTAGGGAATCTTGACTTCAATCTTTGTGAAACCAAATCCATGTCCAAATGCCTCGTCAAACTAAGACGTGGGATGCAGCCAATATAATGATCATCATCAAGATGCACATCTAATGGATCTTGAGTGTGGCATCCTGGAGAAAGCGATAATCTAATAGAATGTTTTTGGCCTCCGGGACTGGTGGAATCACCAGATTCGTAAATCTCAAATGTGATTTGCGATAAGTAGTCTAATTCGGGCAATGCATTTCTGGCGATTTTCATGGGGAGTTGTGCCCCATAAATTACATTCAAAAGTGTGTAGATGTGAGATTCTTTGGTGAAGTAATTCACAACGGCGGCCTTGTCGTGTTTCTTCATGTCCTGAATATCGGAAAGAATCTGTTTTGCTAAGGGCAAAGACGTCAACAAACCGATATCAAGTTTTTCCTCATCTTTAATACCATATTCCTGAGGACAAATGAAATCGAAAAGCACTTTGGAAAGTCTGTATAACTCACGAAGTCTGGCATAAGTCGGATCATCAAACTCGTTCAAAGGTGGCTTTTTCGATGAAGAACTTTCCTTTGAGCTAGCCTCTTCCTTAGATGACGTTGATCCTTTCAAAACCCAGCCCAAAGAACCAGCCAAACCTCCCAGAGATGTGCTATTTGTGGCACCGGAAGATGTCGAAGAAGACGTTGCTGGCGCGGTTTCACTCGGAATTTTGAAACCATTCATTGCCAAGATATTGATTGGATATTCGCTGACCAAACCCGATGAATTCACTGTTCCACCACAAGTACCCGCCAACCGCTTAAGAAGCTTTTTATCAGATGGATCGTAGGAGAAAATCTTGCGCAAGAATTCACGATTATGCAATGCGTCATACTTCATGGTATCATACAACTCGGAGATTTTCGAAGGGTGAGTTTTTTCGACGGTGGTGAATTCCTGGAAAAGTTTGTCCCAACGCTCTTTGAACAAAAATGGATCTTCGCCACAACACCATGTTTGTTGAAACTCGTCCGTATCATACTTCTCAAAATTATAAGCCATAATCTCACGATGGAAGTTCATCAACTCACAGACACGCTTAATGACCACAAATGGCTCAGGCATTTTGGGAGGCCACGTAAACTGTGGAGGTGCCTCGGCACCTTGTCTCAACAATGGCTTCAACTTCTTCTTGACTTTATCCATGAGGTCCTTGGCCGCATTGGAGTCATCCAACAAATCCTTTCTAATAATCAAGAAGTCGTCTGGTAACGTATCTAATCCAAGCATCGAACACGTGGCAAGATGGGCACTAGCAATCACACGACGTTCTGAAGAAGTGTACACTTTGACATCTTTCAACGCCTCGCGGTTCAAGAGCTTGATATTCTGGCCCATCTGCTCACCCACATCTGAGGCCTGATGTTTTGCTGAATGAGTAGGCTCACCTCCCCACTTCAAGATAAATTGGACTTTATCCACAATCTCGGGGTTTTCCGAATTGAGCGACGGCTTGATCTGAATCTTCGTTCCTGGGAAACTCATTTTCTTTTCCAATGCACCACGCAATTGCCTAAGTTTATTCAAGTCTTCCAACTCTTTTTCCTCAGCAATCTTGACTGTTTCCAAAACAACCTGCAAATCGGCCTCAGCACGAATAATCACCTCTTCCTTGTGGCCCTTCAAAAGCGAAATGAATAATGGCGACCGGAACGAATACTTGAACTTTTGTTTAGGAGTTCTATCAGCATGTCTAATAACAGAAACCAAGCCTTTAAACACCCATTTTTGTTCCTTGACCTCGAACTGCGATTGGTGAATCTGGGCAGTTTTGGGAATTTTGTTCTTGATGAGATCCCGGCGTTTCTTTGCCTCGACAAATAATTCGCGTAAAATTGACGAACACGAATCGTAGTATTCGTTATTATCTTTCACAAACGAGAAGCCATTGACATCAATCACATAACTTTTCCCATTTACACGCAAAAGATCAAATCCGCAAATGGTTTGGCGGAAAATGTGGCTAACATTCTGAGCCATCTTGGTTTCATCTTCAGATAATTCAGTGACAAACCGCATTTCTTTTCCATGTGTATTACGACGCACAATACCATCAACAACCGGCGATTTTCTGGTCTCGGCATGGCAGAATTTGGGGCCCACCGTATAAGCCTTAACATCCTCGAAATTATCGGTATCCATGAATTTTTCGTAGATGAAAGAACCCTCGGTACGTGGCGTGGATAATGTGGGGTCGAATTCCAGCGACTTGTTGCCGATTTTACGAAAAAGACGCCGGCCACCACCTCCAGTCAGCAACGGGTAGTAGATGTACACATTATGGTCCTCGCCATCCACGGGTTTTTCAACATACGGCTTTTTGATTGTCTTACCGTCAACATAAAGCGTGTCTTCATCTAACATCTTCCAATCGGGCTCCTTTTGCGAGGTGAGTTGCTGGATTTTGGCCTCGGGCACACCCACTTCAAGAAGCTTTTCATGAAGATCCTTGTTTACACGAGGTCCACCATCTCTACTGATTTCCAATCGTTCTGGGGTTGCGACCTGTGCATGGTTAAGAATGCTGAGCACAAGCCGACGGTCCCATAACGATTTCTGCAACACCAAATCGTTAAGCAAGTACGGTTTACGATAATTGGCATAGGCAATCGCTTTATCCAAGGGAAACCCGGTGGAGAAGAAACTGATGAGGAAATCGCATGTAGGCCAGTTTTCAATTGCCTCATCCAAGATCACCTTGTCGCCGAAAATCACCGTTTCAAAATCTCCATCTTCAATCAATCTGCTTAAAATACGGCGGCAAGGTTTCGACATCGCCTTGGCGTCCATAGCACAAACACCAATTTTGCCGATTTTTTTATGCGGGGGAGTCTCAACGGCAGCCACTTTCTGCAGAGTTTGCGACAGGTTAGAAACTGATTGATGGAGCTTGTGCATTCCGGCATCCCACGAGGAAATCAGGTTTGCCCGCAGGTACAGTTTCAGTTCTGGCGCCAAAGTTGCCTGGTTGATTTTCGACACGTTATCTACAGTGAGCAACAGCAGCTCGGAAATCGCCGAAAGCAGGCTACGGCGAGGACTAGCGCTATTCATCTGGCTGGCAACACCATCCTTCGACTCCTCGGCCGATGTTTTGGGCGTGAATGCCTCTAACATTGGAGCCAAAGAAGCCATTGCCTTTTCGGTCTGGGCCGAGTCTTGTGCAAGCAGAAGCGGTGATACCGGCACAGGTTTCGCGGGTTTTTCATCCGGAATCGGAATCAGCGGTGTTGGTTTATCCATATCACGCAGTTTTCCTGACGAATTTTGGGTGTTTTTAGGGTTTTTGCGTGGTACACAAATCGTACTAGATAAGGCTGTTTTGTATGTAGAAGATAAGAAAAGCAGCTGCTGAGATGATGGGAAGGGAAGCCGAGGCTTGAGTGAGGGAGGGTTGGGTCTTTTTTTTTTTTTTTTTGTTTTCTTTGAGTACAGAAGATTTTTGGTATAACTGATTTGAGTGCGCACGTTTTTGGTTAATTTTAATATTTCTTATGATTTCTTTTTTTTGCTTTCGTATTCTGTCCATTTCTAATTATTAGGCAACATTACTAAGTGCTCAAAAGTTGATTATGAGAAAGTTATAATTATATTCCATGTAGCTGTGTGAAATTGTGCAATTGTATAACCTTCAAATCGTTCTTCCCAAACATTCTTCCTCTATCTTAATATTGCTTCCGTGCTTCTTGCTTTGACTCGGTACGCTAATAATTCCCAGCCGCAGCTACGTTGTATCGCTATTCAAACGTACCCCTTCATATCTGAGATATAAATAAAAAAGAATTGCAATTGTTAGAAATCAAAGATTTGTTATATTTTTTCATTTACAAGCACTGTCCCTCAAACAATTCTCGAGGTAATAATTCAACAGCTTTTTTAATACTATAGTATGGTTAAGCGAACTCGATAATTGAGTTTCACAACTTCTGAAAACCCTTGTAAGATAAGGATTTTCATTTTATTTTTATTTTTTTCTTTCTTTTTCAACTACATCAAAAAATAAATGTACATGATATCACATAGAGTAATTTATTCAAAAGATTCTGCATGGAAGAACCCAGGGGCACAACGTGGGCTTCCTATTATCAAAGCCCAATTAATCAGGTGCGAGGAATGCATGCCCAACAAAAGAAATACACATCATGGCTCGCATGTAGAACCGACCGAGATTCGTCATCAGAGACCAGCTTATATGATGAGATATGGGTCTATAATAATCGAGGCATAAGGACTATAGACTTATGTATAAATAAAGCGATTAGAAGAAAAAAAAAGGTATTCGTTCATTTTCTTGTGTGTAAGTGTGTGTTATTGTTGTTGTTGTTGTTGTTGTTTTTCTTAGTTTCTTTTGCTCTTTTGTCTGGAAATGTGTAGTATATGAAATCTAAAGGCAACATTGTCTACTCAATGGCAGCTAGCGAGTCGAACAACACAGAGATCGACTCACCAAAGTGATCTCTTCTAATACATTCGGCGAAGATTGGCGACACGTCAATCACGGCCAACTTGTTGTTCTCGGCAATACGTTTCTCGCCGATTGGGTAAGTGTTGGTGACGACGATCTTATCGATGCACTTCGAGGCAGTCAACTCTTCCAAACATCCGTCGCTGAACACACCGTGTGTTCCTACAACGTAAACCGCCTTGGCACCACAGTTCATGCGCAAGTGTTCAGCGGCAGAGATGAACGAGTTTGGTTTGTCGATCATGTCATCCAAAATAATGGCAACCTTATCGTGGACATCGCCCACCAAAGTGATCAACTTCTCCTGTTCGAGTGCAGTAGGCTCATCCTCGTCATCAGAGTTTGCTGCGTCAAAAGATCCACCCAACACATCACCCTCGGCACCACGAGAAACTGGCGCAACAGGGATTGCTGCCTCCTGGCTGTCTGGATAATCGTCATCCACGACGTGACCCTTGACGACCCTGGCTGTCTGCATCTCGCTAACAATATTGTTGGCAGCAGCACTATCCAGTTGCAGCGTGCCCTTTAAGTGCTTTGTCTTCAGGAAATTGTCCATTGTACGACGACGATCAGTGTGGATCATGGCGAAGTTAATCTTCAACGAGTCGGCCAACGCGGTAACACGTTTCGTACCACCGGGGTTTTTCGAGACCACAACAGCATTGTTCCAGTCAGGGATATTGTGGCGGATCCAGCGAGCTAAAGTTGGCGCTCCATAAAGATTATCCACTGGTTTAGTGAAGAATCCTTGCATCTGCGAAGCATGCAAATCCATCGACACCACGTGGTCAGCACCGGCCATGATCAATAAGTTGGCCAACATACGTGCAGTGATAGCACCACGATGTTTTTTCATCTTGCTTTGTTTCGAATAAGGAAACTGGGGAATCACAGCGGTGATTTTCGACGCAGAACCGCCACGACAAGCCGAAATCAAAATCAACAACTCCATGATATGATCGTTAATCTCCGGAGATCCGGACTGGATAATGTAGACATCTTCGTCACGCACAGAAACACCGATTTGGACCAGCGTCTCACCATTCGAGAATTTCTTTAACGTGCAAGGGGCTGGTTCAACGCCTAACCGTTCACAAACAAGCTTACCGAGCTCTGGGTGGGACAGGCCCACAAAAACCTTACATTTGCGCATTTTTGTGGCGGTTTGCGAGGAGGATGGACGAGACACTTTGGAAATTCAAAATATCAGAAAGAAAGGTAAAATTAATAAAAAAAAAAACGTGTGGAAAGTGCTGCCCCTCTGTATACGTAGATAGATGAGGATGGGCGCGGAGGATGGGGGATTTAAATACTTAAAAATGAAGTAGATAATTAAGTAAATAAATAAGTAACGAAATTGATGGAATTGAAAGCCTTATTTTTTTGTGGAAGGTCAAAGTCGTTCAACAAGGAAGAAACGTTTTTTTTTTTTTTTTTTTTTTTTTGGCAGCGGCTAAGAGAGAGAAAAAAAAATGTGATGATATGAATTGCAGCACTCTCACTTTTTTTTTTTTTTTTATTTTTTTTTATTGGTGTAAAGAAAATTGCCCCAGACTGCGAACGGTGCAGAGGAGAAGGAGAGGAAGCAAAAAATTAAATGGCAGGGGAACCCGCAGACATTTTAACCAGATAAATGTTAATTGCGCGGGCGCTAGCTCTGGTTTCGAAGGCCGGGCATGCCGCGGAGGTCCCGGTGTAATTTAGATAAGAAACAATTTTTAGCATTTTTTTTAATTTCTTGTTTGTTTCGGGTTAGGAGATTTTCGTTGTTTGAATTCTGAAGAGAAAAAGAAAATCCCTGATATATCGGTGTATTTCCACTTGCTTTGTCTTCTTTGTTGTTGGGAAGTTTATTGTCGTATTTCCTATTCGCTAAGTAATTCACTGATTGATTCAGCAAGACGGCATGTTTTATGTTCTTAATGGGCTGGGCCATATTTTTTCCGTTTATATTTTCAAGAAAAAGAAAAGAATAAAAATTCAAGGATTCAGAATATCTTTGAATGAATTTCCGTCTGGCGCAATGCCATTGACCATCTCAGAGTTGGCTTTCAGACTAGTCTTTCACAAGCGTTTGACACGCTTTTTTTTTCAAGCTTAAAAAGACTCGAAAGTAATAACCGGCATTTATTTTTAAATCCTATTCATTCAAATAGGAGGCTTCCTAATAACTACTGCTGCTTCTGATGTTTTCTACTGACTTCTGTAATCTTACGTTAGAGGCATTTTTCAGTGCAGGGCCATGATTGGTTTTGAGCATATATGATTTGGCCGCTTTAATTTCCTAAAATCAATAGTATAATAACTCATTATCGACTGCAAATATTTACTTGGCAGCTGCCACTTATTGTGACCAAGCTCAAACTGAATTTTATATAAAGTTTGTGTTAATTCCATTTTTTACTTGCCATACTTTTCATCACATCAAAGAAACACAAAGTATTTAATGGTTACACTATCCTATATATCACTTTTATTTGCAATATTCACCATTGGACTAGGAATATCACTCAATAAACCAACTAAAGAAAATTATGGCGGACTAAACTATATTTCTAATCACATGTTTCGAGATTCAGACCCAATGGACTTATGCAATTTGGCGGAATTCTCAGATAAAAAAGAAAAAGAATCCACAAACGCTGAATTCAGAATGGAAAAATTTGGTATCAGTTTCAATGATACTAACAATTTTTGGCAAAATTTCGAAAGGCTTGTCGATATGGAATTGGCTAGGGGTTGTATTCAGAAAAACCTCAAGACGAGCTGTTCCTCTAAGACGAGACCAAAGCATTTACGAACTCTTGATCAGCGTAATAGAACAAAATTAAAAAATTTCACCCAAAAGCTAAACAGCTTAAAGAAAGAGAAATTTGAGGGTGTCCCGGAAAAACAAAGGAGTTTGCAGGATTCCGAAACTGATACTGTTACTGATACTGAGGAGGAGTCTGGAGAGATTTCTTTAACATAAAAACAAGACGAAAAGGAAAAAAAAAAAACATTGACGAAATAATGATTTTCTTTCATGAAATCTTCCAAATCACGAATTAAACTATCCTAATTGATGTGACTCTCGAATTTCAAGAATGAATATACAAGCCTAAACTTGAACGTTTTCGCAGTCATGTTTACACGTCTAACGTCTATAAATACAGAATACACCGAAGCTTTTCGTGGATATAAAGGACTGTAATAGCAGAGTATTAAATTAACAAACCAAGTTGAAAATGAAAAGTTAAAAACGGAAAAATATGTGGAAGCAGTGGTTCCGAAATGTTAGGTAGCTTAAGTCACGTGATCCTGTTTTTGGACCTTCCATATAACTATTAAGCCTTGCATCTGCCATACATCTCCTCGAACATAGATCCTCCTTATTTTTTGAAATAGAATATAGATTTCTGATCAATGCCCTTTTATTTAAAACAGAACAAAAAACTAGGGAAAAAAAGGCAAAACTCAAAATTAGAGTCCCTCATCGCATCGCTTTACGCGTCAAGCTATGAGCACGTGACCCACAACCAACATACCTCGTAACCACGATTTCATTGCATAGAAACAGACAGTTATAGATTGAAAGAATAAAAAGAAAGGGAAAAAGAAAAAAGAAAAAAGAGCCATGTCTGCAGAATCCAGCAATGCTTCAATTTCACTGGCCTTTAAAGAAAAATTGAAAAAACACGAGGAGACCATTCAAAAGTCGGATGTTTTTTCACATACAGTCGCAGTGCTTCAACCACTAAATTTCACCCACATTCGATGCTTGGCCCTTGGGTCGCCCAGCCAAGAATTCCAGGCCTTGTATCAGCTTGCATACTTGAATCTTCTAGTTTCAGAATTTGATATTTCTGCAGACGATGTTTCCTTATACGACCCGGCTTTTGTGGCTGCCGATGAACTGCTCCTAACTTCTGAACTTCAGTACTTGATAGAGACCCCACAACAGTATACTCCCAGTACTGAAATCATCAGAAATACGCTTTTTTATATGCCACATGCACCACGCAGCCTCACTGAAGAAATCTTAGTCCAGCTTAAACCGTGTTGGTTTTTGGCCAACGATTTCTCAGTAACTATGGGCACATTGACTAAAGCGAGATTCCTTGCCGAATATCCTAAGCTCGCAACTCTCGTACACGTATACGAGCAAAAAACGGATAAATTATCTTCAAATTCTAAACCCAAATCTGACGATGGATTTGCACCAGTGGTTCTGAGGCGAAAGCGTAATCGGCCACGCAAAAACGTATATGTGGAGCCGGAGTTGATATATGACCAGGATACATATTTCAGCGACGTGACAATCGAACGGCTCCGCAGTGAGTCAGATGCAGCATGGAAAGATTCTTTTAGTGACTTGGCACTTAATGTGGTGGTGCCGAAACCAATAGATTCGGCCGACGGAAAATAATATAGTACATTGTAGTTATTATGTGTTCTTTTTTTTTTGCTTTTCTTTTTCGTTTGTTTCTTTCTCTTATAAACCCCTAATATTAGTGTAATCGCTGCTTCTTAGCCGTTGACTCCAAAGTGTCCATAGGGTCGATCATGCCTTGGCCCATAGGTGGCGTCGGTGCCATTCGGGAGATTGCCTGTGGTGCCATCTGCACTTGTTGCGAAGCTCCTTCCAACGTGATTCCCGGAAATTCGGGCACTGGTGGCAGGTCAAGAAATTCCAGCTTTGGCCCAAGAAGATACTTGCTTAGAATCAGATACAAGTCGTCTTTTGTGAATGGCTTGGCAAGAATGTCGGACATTCCGTTTTGGAGATATGTCACCAAGTCATTATCCTGGATATTACCCGTCATGGCAATAATTGGCGTCTTTGTATCAAAGGACCGGATGATGCTGGTGGCCGTGGCACCGTCCAAATTGGGCATCACAATATCCATCAACACAAGGTCATATTTTGTGTGCTCGACCGTGGAAATTGCATTAAGTCCATCCGTAACCACCGTCACCTGACATCCATACTTCATTAAGAATTTACGGCAAAGCTGTATACACACATTGTCATCCTCCACGAGTAATACGTGGAACTTCGCATTAGGCACCAGTGTAGTGGTGACGGTTGGATCAAACTTCGCTAGTGTTGGTGGTTGCTGCAAGTCACCACTGTGTTGACGCAGATGCGTGGGTTCCAGTCGCAGATGCTGCTTGAGTTTGTGTTGTTCCTGTTGTTGTAGTCTTTGCTGTGTTTGTATCGTTTGGTGCTGGTGATGGCCTCCAAGATGAGCTCCTGCAGCCGCTGCCAGTTTCTCCGCACGGTGTGCTGGTGGCAGCACCATACTGAGCAAACTTGGGTTCGGTAAGTCTAATGGCGGGACTTTGATGCCGGCTTGTGTAAGACAGTGCACAAGCATACTCATCAGACGATATTGACGTTCGTTAAATGTACGGTGGGCAATCACAGACTCAGAGACGGCACGAAATTTCTCGTTGGATACACGAAGGTCATTTTGAAGCTTGGTAACGTCACTGCGGAGCTGCTGGATCTGTGTTTGAAGCTGTGATGAGTCCTGTGAGTTTTCCTTTTTCGTTGGCGCCTTACGACGTATATTTTCAAGCGCCTCAATGTCGTCTTTCCTAAAATCAGGATGCTGGAACTCCCAGGCGTCATCGCCATACTCATAAGCCTGGCGTTGCTCGTTAGAGATCTTGACCTTGTGGAAATCGTATTTGTTGAGCTGCCGCACAAAACTAGCAAAATTGCTGTGTTTGAAATGTGTCGGGAGAATCACTTTCGTGAACTCATTCGTGTTCAACACCACGAAACTCGTGCCCTGCGGCGTCCAGCGCACCACATCCAGGTATTTGTCTTGTAAGAGCATCTGATAAAGTTTCTTGACAAAATCATTCAGCCCGTTCCCTCCCTGTGCCTCTTCTTTAACATTCGTCGCCATTTTTGTGTGTGTATATGTATGGACTAGAAAAATTCACTGACTTTTTTGGGTTAAACGTTTATCTTAATGGTGGAGAAAACGTCTGTCGTATAACTTCCTGATAAAGAAAAGGGGTAGCAAGTTATAACAGTAGTGTGGTAATAATAACGATAAAAAAAACAAAAATAAATCAGCCGTGTCTATTATTTTTTCATAGGCTTCAAATTCTAATTTGTCCACAATCCGAATGTGCCGAATTTATGTATCTGAAAATCTTGTTTTTGTTGTTGTTGTTGTTGCTTTTGTACACGTGACCCAAAAAAATACGCATATAAAAAAAGCACTTGGATTCTGGGTGGCGGCTAATTTGCGGTTTTTGAGCAACCACTTCAAGTCCCGAGTTTAACGTATGGAAGTGTGAGTACTTTGAATAACTTTTTATTTTTTTTAGAAAAAAAAAAAAAACAAAGGAAAATAGCGCAAGTGGCCCGCTAAACGATTAGGAGTGTTGATGAAAACAAAACAAGAAATAAAAAATAAAGAATCTTGTTAGTATTATGATGCGCAAAAGTCCGGAAACAAAGAACAAATGAATATAAACAAGACAGAAATAAGCCACTTTCTTGTTCACGTGTCTGTTATATTGTTTTTCTTCTGTGTATATAGCAATTTGTCTGGATCCAGTAGTGGAAGAAAAGAAAGAAAGTAGGGAACCGGCAAAGGCAACAATATTTGACCGAGCCGTGTTTTTTGGTGCACTTACCTGTCAAGCAAAGCAAAGCGGAGCTTGGGCGCGGAACCCTTATATGCAGTCCCAACTGCGGTGTTACTGCTCGCGACGGAAACTCATAGTGAGACATGGTTACATCAAGAGTTCTCTTTTTTGAAAACTTGCATCAAGACCCTCACTGAGCCAATGATAGGTTTGTGTGTGTTTTTTTCATATTTTTTACACTTTTGACTGAGAAAATCAAGGGCTCAAATTTCTAGATAAAAATCAAATTTTCTTCCTGCTTTTGATATTTAATTATAGCATCTGGAAAGGGCAGGGCGTTGCATGAGTGACCACCGGCCCGGGGCTGTGCAGTCCATTTTTACCCGTAGCCTTTTTCTTGTCGAGCTATTTTTATACATCACTCACAAATTTTAATGTTTTAGAAGCAACGGATCCTTTCGAAAATTTTAAAAATTAGAATATTGGAAGTTACGAATCAAGTCCCCAGGAAATAGCTCTAGTTTTCTGTTTTTTCTTGTTCACTTTTGTGGTTCCGGACTTTTGTAGTTATAGTCACCAATCAAGCTGGACAAAAACGCACATTCTCCATCTTGAAAATTTGATTAAGCCCAACAACTCTACAACGCAAGGCTTGGAATAACATTTTTGTTGAGTTGTTTTAAGTCATGCTAGGCAACTCAAAAAAGACGGGCAAAATGTAATTCCAAGTATCCCAAGAGGTGGTTTTACCATTGGCTTTTATTAGTTATCTTGAGTATTGACGATTTTGGGCAACTCTACACAAGAGAATTAACAACGTTGGGATTTGAATTTCGCCTCCTATACTAACTAAAAAAGAGACAAATTTATTTTTATGTGTTCGTTTCTTTACTTGAACACACATTCTAAAGCTTTCGCTGGGTTTCCCTTTCCCCACATCTCATGCATGTCTTGTATGCTCCACCAGCCTATTCTTTCCTTGCGGAGATACACAAGCGACTTGCAAATCAAATTTGTTTTTCTCTCTTAAATGAAACACACCTCCAAAAATGACACGTGTTCAGTGATCCAATGTATGGATAATTTGCTTAGAGCTCGTCGTGGACATCTTGCGTTGGCTCAAATAATGCAATTGTCCATTCGTCCACAAGATTAATCTTGGGATTCAATAATTCAAGCACGTCCCCTGTCTTATTGAATTTCGTCTCCCACGCCTTCCCGTTCTGAAACACCGTAATCGCCTCCACCTTTTTGTCCTTTGGTCTAACAATCGTGATTCGCTCAACCTTAATACCTCTTAAAGAAGCGGCGTATTCTGCATCTCCAGTCACTGAGGAGCCAGTGATTTTGTTTCCTTCAGACGCCGCAAATGCCACTTTTAGGAATTTTCCGTTTTTGTAGTTATAGGATTCGCCATCATCAATGTAGAGGCTTCCGTGGGCCTCACCAGCATGATCAAAGGCCACAACAAGGCTATAAGGATCATTTCTCATCAATTTCGACGACCGGCGGTACCGGTTTTTTCTGGCAAAAATAGAGCCTCCTTTAACAAACATGGGGATATCTGAGAGTGCAACTTGGCGGGTTATATGGCCCGCGTGAGTGAGTAATGCCTTTTCAGGAAATTGCCCATTTGTGTAGTCATAGTATACTTCATCACTAGGAATATACACAGAAACTGTGTCGACATTTTCCTCCGTAACTGGCTTCACAAGAATTCCCGAGTTTCCCATATAAAACTGATCTTCAAGTTCGTAGGTCGATTGGTCGTGTGGCGCCTCGTAAAACATGGGCCGCCATACTGGCGTGCCGTCAACGCTGGCATCATGGAACAAAGTGTACAAGGTCGGGAGCAAAGAGTAACGCAATTTGACAGCATCACGCATAATCGAGGAGTAAGGCTCACCAGCCACCCATGGCTCGCGTCTACGAGAATCAATGTGGGCATGTGCTCTGAAAAACGGATACCAGATTCCTGTTTGGTACCAGCGGGTCAAGAGTTCTTTTGAAGGGTCGCCGAAAAAACCGCCAACATCTGCACCTGCAAACGGCATGTTGGCCACATTTGACGTCAAAATCATGGGCACCGAGGCACGGAGATATTCCCAAGTGGCCATATTATCACCAGTCCACATTGCTGCCGTACGTTGAGAGCCGGCAAAATAGGATCTCGTCAAAATAAATGGACGTTGTCTTTCAGAGTTTGCCAATCTTTTCACTAAAGAATTATGAGTAAGCTCATGGAACGTCTTGCCCCAAAGATTATGGATCGACCGGTGCTCAACATCACCATAATGCAAGTTATCTCTTGGAGACGAGGTCTCGGGCCCATTGAAAAACGAAGGTTCATTCATATCGTTCCATAAATGCACGTTTGTTTGTAAATCCAAAAACAGACCCGACGTTTTCGCAAAAAGCGTGTCCCAATAAACCTGAGCCAGTGGATTCATGGAATCGATCCACACGGATTCACCGGGCCAGCAATGGCCCTTATATGTAGTATTATACGGATCTTTAATCCCGATTCCATGTTTCTCAACATACTCACTCACACTATAACCTGTTTTAAGGTGCGGATCGACAATCACCACAAGATTCCGGCCCGTCAATTCTAGCTCTTGCATCATTTCCACTGATTGGCCAAACGTGCTTGGGTTCCACGTAAAATATTGTTTGCGATCGGCATATTCAATATCGAGCCAGATCGTGTCGTAGGGAAACAAGTTCTCATCCATTTTTGCCGAAATATCAAGCACATCTTCCACATCATTATAGTTCCATCTGCATTGATGATATCCCAACGCAAACTCTTGAGGAAGTTCTGTAAATCCGGAAAGAAGTCCAAACTTGTAATTTATATCCTGAGGCTTTTCGCCAAGTATCACCACCATGTCCAAAACACCGTTTTCCGATATCCAATGTGCACCTACGCCGGAATCCGTTTTTTGCACATCAATAAAAGTGTCTGCGCTATTGGCCCAGAACACACCCACGGCATTTCCTGGTTTGGCACCCATGAGAAGTGGGATTGCACCGTACATGGGCATACGCGAGTCTGTTTCGTACTCGAAAATGTCGACGTTAAATAGTCTATATGGCCAATTTGAGCCTGTGGTATCCTTTAAGCTTAATGAATCTGCGTGTTCCGGGATACCGTATGCATGTCTGTACCCATGCAACTTCACATCTACAGCCACGGCCTCGGGCCCAAGTGGGATTTTATCGTTTTTCGAGTCTTCAAAAGAATCGTGGAACATATCGAAATCAAGCTCTAAATCCGGATGAAGATGTGCGTGATTCTCAGTTTTTTCACGGAAATGCTCAACATTTAGGAAATTCTCTTCGTTTATCACCACCTGAACATCGCCATGGCTAGACACCGTGATTTTGATTGGAGAAAACTGCATTTCTACTGAATATATGTCTCCTGGCCCGAAATTGTAGGTTAAAGCGTCAGGGTTTTCGCTGATTTTCGAAACATCCAATGGACGGGTTTTCAAATGTGCTGGTGTATCAAAAGCCGCGTCTATAGCCCCATCGTATCGCCTGGAGTCAACGCCTTTAACTGGAATCTGGCCTCTGATTTCGTCTATTTTGAACCGGAGAGAATCACCGTCAAGCACGGAAATCTGCCAAGGAAGCTTCACCAGCTTATTCTCCGGAAGTGTTTTGATAATATTTCCAGAGATTGCCGTTTCTGTAACTGAAATTGTGGAGGGGTCAATTGCGTAAGGCAGTCTATAATCACCACTCGAGATTTGGTTAGCGTAGTGCCTATTTCTGCGGCAAAACCCTGATTGGCCACAATCTTTGAAAAGATACTCCTTCACTGCCTCAACAGTGAAGAGCATGAAAATTGCCGCCCATAGCAGAAGCAATTTCATGGTGGTGGTGGTGTGAAATAAATGGATGGATAAATAAGATAAGATATTTCAGAAGCCTCACATATTGAAATTAACTAGTGACTATGGGACTCGTGGAGTAGAAGTGCATGGGGACCGGCATGTAGTTACTCTGAGCGCGACCGGGTTTAAGTGTTTTTAGGTGATAATATTTAATACTGGGGGAATAGCTTAGTGGAGACAAAATACCTTTTTCCTATAAAATTGATTAAAAGTCCTTTTTTTTGTGACAGTTCACGTTTCTTAAGGTAAACTCTGGGGCAATTTCTTCCTATTGTTTGGGTTCTTCTTGTTCATGATCTTCTCTTTGTTTTATAACTCATGCATATCTTTCTGCTGCTCTTATTGTCAAGCGATTATTGCGGGTGTTGCGCGGAGCTATGAGAAGTTAAAGTTAACATGCGGAATTTCTAGGGCTTGCTTGGAAACTTTGGCCGTAGCAAAAGGCGTACTAAATGTTTTTGTAAGTGAAAGATGTAAGAGTTTCATTTTCACTAATATCAATCATTTGTGAAGAATTTGTGTACACGTGGATATTATTGGGCCTTCAGTATTGCAAGTGTAGAACTGGATCTGCCCTTATCTAGACTTGCCCCAACTTTGAGACGTCTTATTCTGTTTTTTTAAGACAAGAAGGGAAAAAAGGAACTCTAAAGTTTTTGTTTTCGTTTAACCAAACCTTCAAAATATTTCATGTTTTCCAAGTGTCTCAAACTCAAAACTTACAGGTTCTAACTATTCATTGTTATTATTATTATTATCATCTCCTGCCCAATTCTCACGTTGCATGTCACGCGAGCCTAGGCCCGCTCCTTACCAGCTGGTCCTCTTTTTTTTAAGGAATAATTTTCATGATCACTTCTTCGAAAAATTTTTTTTTTTTTTTTCAAAATTCTTCTGATTCACTTTAAATTACATTGCTGTGTTTACTTTTGAAGCGCCATTGGAAACACATTGCTTCATGTTTATGTTCGTGTTCATTTTCGTGCTCCCGATGGGAGTTTCTATTTAGTCGTGCGACACTCCAAACGGCGTGAGTATTTGCGCGAAGAAGCGAAAACAGACACCAACACGAGAAAAGAGAGAGGAGGAAAAAAAAAAAAAGACAAACATTCACGTTGTTTCATTTGACTACTAGCACGCTTCATTAGAAACACGAGCAAAATACACAGGAAACAGAAACATTATTCTTTTTCTATTGGCCGCCCGTGAAGACTTGTGCCGAAACCTTTGACTAATCTATTTCTGTTCATTTTGTTTCTTTCTTTTTTTCCTTTCTTCGTTTAACTCACTTTCGTCTTTTTACCCATCCTTCATTAGACGCTCTGGACCTGGAAACTCTACTCCTGGATCGAAACACAAAACAGGGAAATAAGAAAAATAAAGAAGAAATAAGAAAGAAAAGAAAAGGCAATACATATATACATATTTTTATAACAGTCCAAGAACTGAAACTAAAGATTGGCTTTGCACACTTGGCATTTAATGGAAAACGACAAAAAACGTCTGTTTGACGCTGTGGACACCTCTAGTCTAGCGCCAGCAAAACGACCACTCCAAAAACTTAGTGTTGACGGACCTCTCACTCAACAAGATGTGGTTTATTTCAAAAAAGAAGCCATCTGGCGGCAGATGAACTTTTACAAGCTCCAAGCTAGTGAGCTTCAGCGGGAAATCTCACATTATGAAAAGCGATACCTGGCATTTTTGGCCGTTCATCTGCTTCTAGAAACATGGTTCCTGGGCGTCATTTCTGCTCACAACCTAAAAACCCCGCCAAAAATCGATTTGGGACAAGACCCAGAACAGATTAAACAGCTTCTAGAAGAGCGGCACACAACACTTTCATCTTTATTACTGGCACCTGCTTCGGAAACTATTGGTGAAAACTTGGCCAAGTTTTGCGATCTTGTGGCTTTAAAAGCAGAAAAAGAAACCACCGACAAACTTTGTTTGGACTTAAAAGAAAAGCTCCTGCAGATGGAGCACCAGTTAAATGATGCATTAAAGGCAAACGACCGTATAGAATCAAAGACATTACTGCGAGTTTCTAGCAATGCCGTGGCCAAGCTGGAAGAACCAGAACACGCTTCAAATGGACTTGAAAATGGCTCAAAACATCCATCATCAGAACAAAACGGCCTGGTTGAAGACCATGCGCTGAAACAAGAGCTCGAAGATTTGAAAATCGAGCTTGCGCAACTCAAAGCGGGGAACTCATCTTTAGAAGACCGCTTAAAATCCGCGTTAAATAATCTTGCACTGGCGGAACAGACTAGTACAGACCTTACGCGAAGACTTCAAAATTTGGACGAAGCTGACATCTCCAAATCTCGGCATTACTTGGCTCTTTTGGACCAGAAAAATACATTGTCCGAAACCGTTTCTCAAATCACGGTGGTGAAAGAGGATTTGACGGCAAAATTGCGTCAATTTGATGAGAAAGAGGGTAATTTTGTGCGCAGCATCAGTCGTGAATTGCAGGAGGAAAATCATCGCCTTAAAGAACTTCTCACTAAGGCAGAAAGCGACTTGGTTAGGGTCAGAACTGTGCGTGATGAACTTCTTGGTAAACAAATTGTCTTAAAGCTGGAAGTTGACAACAAGACCACGAACGAAGAGCTCGCAAAACTCAATGATTTGTTAAACGAACGTCTAAAAAAGTTGGAGGCTCAAAGACAAAAGGACTACGAGAGTAATGCTGACTCCAGCCTCGAGCTGCTCGAGAAACCTGAACTTATCAAGAGATTGCAAATGTTAAATGAGGAACTTAAGGATATCGAGACAGCCTTCCAGAGTGCAAGAGAAGTTGACTTACTGAAACTCAAGGAGGTTGTTGACAGGGAGGGCTTGATGAAGAAGTTGACAATTGAAAAGAACAAGGCCGACCAGAAATACTTTGCCAGTATGCGCTTAAAGGACCTGTTGGTTGCAGAAAACAGGGTCTTGAAGAGTCAAGTATCCAAATCGCAGGAATTGGTGACAAAGCTCAGTGATTTGGAAAAGAATTACGTCCATAAGATCGACTTGTTAACGAAAAGTGTGGATGAGTACAGACACATTAAGGAGAGCTCAATTCAAGAAAACGCAAAATTACAAGATACCATCAAAAAGCTCACGAAGGTACGTGACCTTGCAGGAAAGGAAGTTAGCCTGCTCAAGGAGGAATTGTCTCGGACCGCGAAAGAGAGAGGTGATGCAGTCACTGACCTTAATCTTCAAAAAACAAAAGAGAGCAAGCTTGAGGCCAAACTCAAGGCTACTGAGAGCTTATTGGCCAAGTATAAACAAAACAACACGTCTTCGATTCTCCAGGATGACGAGAAGCAATTAGAAGCATTAAGATCAATCACGAAGTGTTCTGTGTGCTCCAAAAACTGGAAAAACACCGCCATCACCGCGTGTGGACATGTTTTCTGTGAAGGGTGTGTCCAAGAAAGACTTGCTGCTAGACTTAGGCGGTGTCCCACTTGTAACAAAGGCTTTTCTTCTAATGATTTACTCTCGATTCATTTATAGACCCACCACAAATGTATTATATCTTAGTACATATCCTCTCAGCATTCGAGCAGGATTGTACAATCAAATTCTTTAATAGCTTATTATCAATAATAGAACAATGACTTCGATGAGAAAAGTACAAGATAAGAGTTATTTTATCGTAATCTTCAATCACAACTAATGAAAAATAGACATTCTGAAAAGTTTTGAGTGAACAAAACCGCAAAATTCTTTATTTTGCACGTGATTTTACTGATGTCACGAATTCTGTTCTCAGTTTCACATATATCAATGTGGCAACTCAAGCTGACAAATCAATGCCCACGGTCTTCTGTTATTTAGCATGAGCAGCATTTGAAGAATTACCGTTTCACTCGGGACGCGCTGGCACGCGCTGGCACGCGCTGGCACGCGCGGGAAAAAAAAATAAAAGCTGGCTGTTATATACAGTGCACCACGTGTTACCCGGCCGGGCCATGGCATGACGGGAGACTGGAGAACTGAGATAGGGGGTCCGGCGTACTCCCTCCTTGCTATCCGCCCATCACATTATTTTTTCAAATTTACAAAAGCACTTCTTTTTTTCTGAGCGCAGCTCATGCCAGGTGTGAAATCAATAATAAAATGACGAAAACATAAAAAGAAAAGTTTTGTTGGAAGAAGGTGACGTTTGGTTTTTTTTTCCACTAAAATTTGTCTTTCAAACCCGCTGGTGCTTTTCATAGGGATGACACTTTTTTTAACAAATAAAAATTGATGGTGTGTGTGCGTGAACCAGATTTGCGTTTGTCACAGCCATGTTTTTGAAGAAAAAAGAAAGGCAAACATGACCACGTCCGCATTAGCCAAATTGTTCCATGTGAGGGTTTTACAAAACGCAAGACGGAGAGGGAAGAAGAGTAAAAATAATACTTTCCCTTCTTTGCGTGACGAAAAGTACATGAAAAGCTTTTTTTACAATTCGCTTTTCAGTTATTCACGTTTACATTGTAGTGTTGTTTTTAGGATTTGTAGACGTGCCACATTTTCGAGAGAATTTGCAGCCAGCGTGCAGTCGAGGGCGTGCGGTGGCAAAAGAACGCCGAAAAGACACAATCGGGACGGGTCGCGCCAGCAATTGGCGGCACGTATATAAATAAACTGGGATTTCCTACGAAGTGTGAGCACGAAAAAATCGCATTTTTTTGGATTTTCATTCCTTTCGCCAACTACCCGCATTGTGTGCTACACGACCTCTCAACCTCTCGTTCGCGCATTTAATTGGCTAGTTCCCCCGAAAAAAATCTTTTTCGACGCTCAATTTTTTTAAATTCCTGGATTCTTTAATTTCTTTTTTTTGATACACTTGGTGTACGGGTCCATAAAAATCCCTTTTTATTTATTTTTTTCGCTCGCACCTCCAGCTATCAGCACGTGACCCAGGCCCCATGTCAGATAATCTGGTAACTGCTTCTGCTCCAGAAGCAAATACACCAGTGCAAACGCCCTCGGCCGAAAACTTCGAGCAATTGGAGGCAAAGAATACTTCTCGTATTGAGACTGAGGTTCCTGAAAAACCCCTCTCGCCACCAAATCCCTCGCCTTCTCCAGAGAAACACAAGCTAGAACACGACGATGTGGATGATGAGGGCAGTGCTTCGAAAAAACTAAAAACAAACGGATCAGTCGAAGAGACTGTGACTGAAGACCAAAATGCTGAAGAATCAAAGTCTGAAGAGTCAAACCCTGAGGAGCAAAAACAAGATGACGAGCCAAAGGCCGAGAGTCAAGCTGAAGTGAACTCTGAAAACAGCCAAGCTGCAGAAGCACCTCTTGACCCCTCGAAAATGACGCCAGCGCCAAAACCGCCTACAGAGCCTGATATGAACAATCTCCCAGAAAATCCGATGCCAAAACACCAGAACAAGTTTGTGCTCAACACTATCAAGGCGATTAAACGCTTGAAAGATGCAGGCCCTTTCCTTCATCCTGTGGACGTTGTGAAACTTAATGTTCCGTTGTACTACAACTACATCAAGAGACCCATGGATCTTGGCACGATTGAGCGGAAAGCTACTGTTAATGCCTACGAGGACCCTCTGCAAGTTGTTGAGGATTTCAACCTCATGGTGAGCAACTGTGTCAAATTCAATGGTGAGACCTCTGGCATTTCACGTATGGCCAAAAACATCCAGGCACAATTTGAGAAGCATATGCTCAATATCCCTCCAAAGGTTTTGGCTGTTAATGGAACCGTCGCGGTCCCTGTGTCTGCCAACTCAAGGCGCAGAAATGTTCTTGTTAACGAAGAGTCAAAGAAGGAATCTGTGGCTGCGCACAGACCCAAGAGAACAATCCATCCACCGAGATCGAAGGAGTTGCCTTATGACGTGCGGCCCAGAAAGAAGAAGTACGCTGCGGAGTTGCGTTTTTGCAACCAGGTTATTCGTGAATTGACATCGAAGAAACACTTCAATGTTAACTTTCCTTTCTTGCAGCCGGTAGACCCGGTGGCACTTAATATCCCCAACTACACGGAGGTGGTGAAAACCCCAATGGATTTAGGTACCATTCAAACAAAGCTCGCAAACAACCAGTACGAAAATGGCGATGATTTCGAGAAGGATGTGCGGTTGGTTTTCCACAACTGTTATCTTTTCAACCCTAAGGGCAATGATGTGCACACCATGGGCGAGAAGCTTGAGCAAATCTTTAATAAGAAGTGGGCCAGTAAGCCTGTTCCTGTTTCAACTCCTACTCATTCAGATGCAGATGACTCGAGTGATGAAGAAGATGAGGACGAGCCAGAAATTAATGAGGAGATGTTATCGAACGTTCCAGCTATCCAGTTCCTCGAGAATCAGTTGGTTAGAATGAAGAAAGAGCTCGATGAGTTGAAGAAGCAGCACTTGGATAAGTTAAGACAGCAGAGAGATGCCAAGAAGAAGAAGAAGAACTCAAAGAAGAGCAAGAGCAAGAAGGCAAGATCCAATTCCATGGTGGAGCACGCAGTTGAAAGCCAACCTGTCGTCACGTACGAGATGAAGAAACAGGTGAGTGAAACGGTACCAACGTTGAACGACAAGAAATTGCAAGCATTGATCAAGATCATTAAAGATGACATTGTTATCAGTGATGAAGAAGAGGTGGAGTTGGATATGGACCAGTTGGAGGACAGAACCGTGTTGAAGCTTTACAACTTTTTGTTTGGCAAGAAGGCAGCTAGCATGGCAATGAAAAAGCAGAAGAAGTCGACCTACTCCTCGGGCAACATTGACCAATTGGAACAGTTGAGATCACAGCTTCAATTGTTTGACGATGCTGAAAGAGGCGGCAACGGACATGCATCTTCCACGTTCGACCTCAACAATATTCCTGCGCAGGAGTCTTCTGAAGACGACTTGTCCTCTGAATCTTCTGAAGAGGAGTAAGTCAGGAAGAAAAAAAAAAAGAAAAAAAAAGAAAAAAATTAAAGGCGTAGCGCACCATTTGACGTGTCTAAAATATTTGGACGCCAATGAGCGGATGTGACGGTGTGCGGTTGCGAACTCAGGGATTGGGAGCGCAGCCGCTTGTATCATAGTTTCTTGTACTATAATAGCTTCTCGGGATTGGAGAAAACACAAAATCTAACATAAATTAATAACTGTAAATAACCTGGAAAATAAAGATTAACTACATGCAAAAAATAAGAAAAAAAGAAAAAAAAAAAAAAAAAAAAAAAAAAAAAAAAAAAAAAAAAAAAAAAAAAAAAAAAAAAAAAAAAAAAACAGTACAAGTTGAGCGGGCCCTGGTTATGGCAAAAACGAGGGAGGAAAGTTTATCCGCATTTGGCAAGTGCGTCCGCGATATGCGATGAACCAGAGTCTCATCGATCGATCGAAAGCCCGATTCCATCCATAAAATCGATAACACATTACTTTAGCAAAAACGCAACAGATTTTATCTGAACATATTTATTTATTGGTTTCTATAATAAAAACAAAAGCAAAGAAATTTACCTGAAAACCTCGCTTCATTGCACACAACCAACTTAACCCAAAAACTAAGCAGGTGGAAAAAAAGAAAATGTCGATATCTATCAGAGACCCCAAACACAACCCGCTTTACATCCTCCAAACCTGCCGTGCCTTAAAGGGCCGTCCCGCATATATCGCCGGTCCTATGGTAAGATACTCAAAACTCCCCTTCCGGGAACTTGTTCGGCAATATAATACCGATATCGTATATACGCCGATGATATTGGCCCGTGAGTTTGTTCGTAACGATATTGCACGGGTCAGCGATTTCACCACAAACTTGGCTGACCGTAGTGTGATCGTACAGGTGGGCTGCAACAACGTCGAGGATCTCTTGAAATTTGTCGATATGATCCACCCTTATGTCGATGGAATCGGGCTTAACTGTGGATGTCCAATTCGGGAACAAGTTCGTGAAGGAATCGGAGCTGCATTGATGACAGAGCCAGAACTTGTGGCGCTGATGGTGAGTGCCGTGAAGGAAAAGTACGGCGCCCGTGTCTGTATTGAAACAAAAATCCGTATTCATGCCGACCTACAAGAAACAGTTCGTTTCGTGAAAATGGTGGAAAACGCCGGTGTTGACTTTATTACTGTACATGGACGCACGAAAACCACTAGGTCATCGGTGCCAGCAAATTTCGACGCCATCCGGTTGGTCAAACAATCGGTAAACGTGCCTGTAGTGGCTAATGGCGACTGTTTTTCGCTTGAAGACGCTACCCGGATTGCAGAATATACCGGTGTCGATGGCGTGATGGCCGTGCGAGGGATTTTGGCAAATCCTGCTCTTTTCGCAGGGTATGAGAAGACTCCCTGGGCCGCTGTAGAATATTTCTGGCATTTGGCCACCAGTTACGGCTTGCCATTCCGCATCACACAACATCATTTGCTGGAAATGTTGGATAAGATTGTACCAAGAAAACTCTTGAAGGAAATGAACGAGCTCACAAATATGGTCGATCTTATAGACTGGTTTGATTTTCACTTTATCCTTAAACGGAAGGGCCAGCAAGGCTTTGCAAAGGCCACTGAAGTTGTCTGGAGAGCTGACCGTGGCGAGACCGCCCATATTTAGGGATATTACCATCATATTTATAGCATTGTTTAAAATCACATGATCATTTTTTCGGATCCGATTGCTCGTCACCAAATAACGCGTCATTCTTTATCGAAACACTGCGAGTCATATTGCTTACCTTGTAGATTCCGACAAGTTGTTGTGCGAGCTCAAACATGTTATTCCGCAACGAAATGACGATGAACTGGGCGTTTTTCGTCCGCTCTTTAATATAGTTGGCCACAATCGAAACGTTTCTGAAATCCAACGCTGCATCGATCTCGTCCATCACATACAATGGTGTAGGCTTATACTTGTGTAACGCAAATACCAACGCAAGCGAACTCAAGGTTTTTTCACCTCCAGACAAGTTCGAAATATTCTTCCATGATTTTTTTGGAGGCATCACACTAAACAAAATACCCTCGGAAAATGGATCCAAACTGTCCACCAACTCAAGCTCGGCATTACCACCCATTGTAATCATTTGATACATTTCCTTCAACGAAAGCGAGATTGTATTGAAACCTTCCATGAACTCATCTAAGCGCTTTCTTTTGAGCTCCTCACAATGGTTCTTGATGGCATCTCTCTGCTCAACCGACTCGTTAAGTTCTTCTCTTCTCGTATCAAGCTCCTTTCGTTTCAAACCATATTCTTTAAGAATTTCAACATCGACCTTCACGTCACGCATATAGGCTTCAAGACTTTCGATTTCACGCTCCACGTCCTCAAGGTCCACTGCCTGAATTTCCTCTTCCGTAAGCTGGCTGATATCTGAGCTATCAAACTCGGCTCTCTCCTCTTCTTTCATCCATTCCAAGTATGGAGCAGCATCTCTCACCACTATATCTGCAAGCGAAGATTCGGCCTCTTCAATTAATCTACGGCATCTTCTTTGCATCCCTTGCACTTTTTCCAACTGGTTTCTCAACTCTATCTCCTCGGATTTGAATTCATTCATTTTGGCAGTAAGTTCTTCAAGGCTCAACTCAACTTTTTCAAGCAGTGACTCTTTCTCATCAATCAGCTGCTGAACGGCTTTCACTTGACCATCGATTTCTGCCCATGATTTCTTGGTCTCAACTGCTGCCAGTTCAATCTCAGCGCAATCTTCCTCCACCAGGACTAGTTCAGTTTCACTCTCAGAAACAATCTTCGTATGACGTCTTATGTCGTTTTCGAGCTTTTTCAAGGAGATATGGTCTTGCGACGTTTTTTCTTGGATAATCTCGATCTGTTGCTTGATCGAATCTATCTTTGAGTTTTGAGCCTTCAACTCGATTCCTCCAGCCTCCATAATCTTCTCCTCCAAAATAGCAATCCGGCTTTCCGAATCCAACATTTGCTGTTTGAGTTCATCTTTCAGTTTGATGATTTTTTCGAGTTCATCTTGCTTAGCTTTAACAGCCGAATCGACCTCCAGAGAAGACTCAGTATTTTCTTTTTCCGCGAGTAATCGCTTGATTGTGGCAGAGACCTCTTTTCCCTCATTTACAAGAGAAGTGATATCGAGCTGTGCCGTCTGGATTGCAAATTCAGTATCAGGTTTGAAATCCTGTAGTTTTCTTAAGTTTGTTTCCATCTCATGAAGCTCGACGTCTAACGTTTGCACTTCAGCCTCCATTGCTTGAAGCTCTTTTCTCATTTCAGCAACATCGTCCTCGGAATACTCGCTATCATTCGTAGTGGAGTTCGATCTCAACTTCATTCCTCCTCTTGCACTACTGTTTCCACCACCGGACATGGTTCCTGAAGTATCAACAACCTTTCCATCAACGGTCACCACTTTGAATCTTGTTGGGCCATAAGCAACGCTTTTAGCTTCCTGAAGATTGCTTGCCACGAGCGTATCACGCAACTTGCTGTAAAACGCTGGAAGAAAAATCTCGTCCTTTGGAGTAATCAAATCAAAGATTCTCTTCACGGTCATGGGGCTGCCAGGGGTTCTGATGGGGCTCATATTGAAATTCTGCAACTTGTTCAAACAGATAAAGTTGGCGTATCCCAACCTGTTTTTACGGAGGTAATCAATACAAGCCTGGGCAGTCTCAACAGTATCCACAACCATGGAATCCAAGGCGGGACAAGCTGTGGAAATAGCCACATCGTACTTATCGTCAATCACACCTAGATCACCTAGTCTCCCGTGAAACCCACTGATTCTTCCTGATCTAGATAATTTGGTCAAGCTCACAAGAACTGCATTTTTGTTTTGCACATTAGCCAATTTCGTGACAGCATCCAGCGTCTTCAGTCTGGCAGATGCCAAGCGTACACGTTTACCTTCAAGCGTCTTTTTACAAGAACTACTTTGTTCCTGTCCAAGTCCAATCTGTTCCTCGATATGGGCAAGTTTTCTATGGAGAGACTCCAATTCCGCCTCTTTGGCCTTTCCGTCGGCCTTAATGTTGACTAATCTTGCAGACTCCTCTTTCAACCTTCTATCAAGCTCCTTTTTCCGAGACTCCAACATCGTTATTTCCGATTTGATGAGCTCAGAAGCCCGGTCTTTCTCCTTCAACTTATCGTTAAATGGCTCCAACTTTGTTTGGAGCTGCAGGATTTCTGCTGAAAAGTGGGAGGTTTTCTCGGTAAGATTCAGCCGCAATTGGCTAAGAACTTCCTTTTCTTCTGCAAGCGACCGGTCTAGAGCATCCAATTCGGATTTGCATTTCTCGCTTTCAAGCTTCAAGTTATCATAGCTCATGGTCGATGCCAGAAGGGTGCTTTCGGAGTTGGCCTTGGTCTTTTGGATCTTCTTGATTTTGCCCCTCACATTCTTGAGTCGTTCCTCGAGCGAAACAGTTTTGCTGTTGACGACTTTCTGCTTTTTGTGGAGATTCCCAATCTCTTTATTAAGGTTTTCAAGATCGGCTGAAAGCGACGTTTTCTCAACGTGTGCCGCCTCTAGTTCATCACTGATGCCCTTATTTTTTTCTACTTCTTCTCCTAACTTGGTAGAAATTTCGGACGCAAGCTTATCGTTCGTATCAAGCGCCTTCTGGTGCTCATGAATACTGACTTGAAACCGCACAGAACGCTTGTTAGTAAGCGACTTCTCTACAGTCAAAAACCGAAGAGCCTCAGTTTTCTTATCCTCCATCGAATTGGTGTCGGTTTCCACCAACTCAAACCGGTTTTCCTTTTCCATGCACGTCTGGTTCAAGTCCTCGATTTGCGCCAAGCTGCTATCAATCAACAGCTTGTATTTACTCGTGCCAATAATATCCTCCAAGTACTCCAAGAGCCCATCGTCATTATCACGTTCGGCCTTAGCCTTCATTTGGGCAATAGACTCGACTTCACCTTGAAGAATCAAAAATCTTTTGTGGTCAAGATCAATTCCCTGGCCCCGCAAAAATGTGGTCACATCTGTATAAGTACTGGTGCGGCCGTTCAAGTAGTATTGTGATCCATTTGTACGGAACGCTCTTCTACTTATAACTAATTCTGACCCAGGCACTTTTGTAGAAACGCCCGGTACGTGTGCGTCATCAATCACATGCATGAAATGGATATCGACCTGGCAGAATTCGATTTGTTGTCCTGCAACCGAGTTATGGATTAACTCAGAAAGCTTACCCTGACGCATTTTCAGCGCCCGGAATCCAAACACAAACAACATCGAGTCAATGACATTCGACTTTCCACTTCCGTTTGGACCCACCACTGCAGAAAACGATGCGTTGAAAGGCCCGATTTCTTGCACGCCCGCATACGACTTGAAATCAGTAAGCACCAACTTATGAATCACGAGCCGCGGCTCGTTTTTGCGCGTGTCTTGTGTGAGCATCAGCTCCCGATTGCGCCGTTTTGTCGGCGACAGAATCGTCACCTGCTGTTGCAGAAAGCTAAGTCTTTCTTGAGGTTCTACTGATGCACGTAAGTTTGCATGGCTTCCATTGAGACTTGCTCCTTGAGAAAACGGACGTACACCTCCGTCGAAAGACGGCGTGACATCACGTTTGAGTACTGGATGCTGTGCCGATCCCGGCCTCACCATAGGAGCCTCCAATTCCGTTTCACTTTTAGGCTCGGGGTTCAAATTGGGGACTTTCGATATAGCAATATCGTTTTGCAAGTTTGGAATATCCGATATAACGATATCGTTCTGTGTATCGGTATTTTCCTCCTGGTTTTCTGTTAAAGCAACTACGCGCACGTCATTAGGTTGTGAATCAGGAGCATCCTCAAACACCAGCGATGCGGTGGAGTCTGCCGAGTCATCAAGTGATTGTGGGGATCCTTGGAGTTCGCCAACTTCAGTAGTTTCTGCATCCAAAATACTATTTTCCCGCAGACTTCCACGTGTTCCCTCAATTAACAGTATCTCTCTATTATTCTGTGACGTTTCACCTGCGGAAGAATCGTTATAATCACTATTATTGATAAATGTGTGTTCATGACCGGCGCCCTGATCCTCCTCATCATCACTCATGTGTATTCTTTTCTTGTTTCGAGCCATTTTTAGGGGGAGAGAAAGGATTTAAGCGGTTGATATTTCTTGAAATTTTAGATAAAATTCCTATAAAATTGCGCAAAATTTCCCGGTGTGTAGTTTATTTCCTCAAACGAGTAGATGGTTTTTGACGTGTGCCATTAGTCTAAACAATAGACACTGTTGATCAAATGATTGTATGCAGGTCATTGTTTTGAAGTACCCATTTTTTTGCCCACACTTTCTACGATTATCATATACTAGGAATAAATCTTACAGCTAAACATTGAAAAACTCCTTGTTAACTTCTTATTATTCTTTTTTCTTTGTCTACTGCAAGATGTTGGTCATTGGTATTTGATGGAGGGTTTGTTTTGTACTGCACACAATACGTCTGCACTGACTGGCGTTGGTGGGTGACGCGACTCCTCTGGCACGGAGCTGAGGTTTCTCTTTGATACATGTCAAGAGAATAGATATTTCTTATTTTTTTTAAAGTCTAGTTAGAAAGTTTTGAAAGGTTTCCTGTTTCTTTCTTCTTTCTTTTGAAATAGTACAGCTCATAAGAATCAACTTTTTCGGTGCGGGCTACCAAGTGTAAAAACAGCGTTTGACATACTTTTTGCTTGACAAAGCAGCAATAAAAGTAGGAACTATAGTAAACAAAGAATAGAGGCTTTAGCCTCATATTTCTCTAAATAATCTACGTTTGTATTCTTCACTAAAAATCGAAAATTTTTGGCTTTCTTAAGTGCTACATTACTTCTCGAGTAGAATGCACAATATTGCACAATGGCCAATCATAAGCCCATCAGCCCAAGCATGTCAAAAGCTACGCTGCGTTTTTTACGCCCATGATATCTATGCTTATCATTCTATAATACAAATACGGACTTTCCAGGAAGCCAGTTTAGTCCTTCAGTTCCTTCAGTTTCTTCTTCTCCTTCTTCTCCTTCTTGGCCAACTTCCTCTGTTTCTTTTTCTCGAGCTTCTCTGCCTCCTCAGAAGCATCGTCTTCCTTTTCTTGCTCTTCTTCCTGCTCTGGTTGTTTCTCCTCTTCCTCAACAGATTCCTCAGTCTCATTTACTTCAGCAGTATTGTCTACAGATACATCGCCGCTGTCTGCCTCTGCATCATCGTCACTGAACTTGATTTTCTTATTTTGAGGTGCCTGCTCCTCGCCCGAAGACTCGGCTGGTCTTTTGAATGTATCAAGTTCGGCCAGTAGAGGAGGCAATCCTCTCAAGTCTCTCTGCACTCTTTTCAACTGGCCCAACACAGGGTTGCTGCCGGAAACCGTCGACATGCCGATCTTCGAAAACGCAATTTGCTCCTCGGTCCCGCTGGTGGCAATCGCTTCACTGGTAGAAATGAATTTGGTCAAAATAGCCTCGGCCCGGGCCTGGTCCACCGACTTGATGCCGGTCACGTGCGCAATCACAGCACTGTTGAGTGCACTAGGCACGGCTCTTCTGGGTCTGCTTGAGGACATTTTCTATAAATTTTGTGTGTTTTATTTTTTGTTTTGTTTTGTTTTCGTTATGAGTACTTTTTTTATTTTTTTTTGTGCACTTTAGTTCCTTGATGTTTGACAGAAACCTCACTCGTATTCATGAAGATGTCTGCCGCATCGCATCCTGGAAAGAAAAAAACTCCCCTCTGTCTGGTTTGTGGGAGTGCACACAGTCCCACCATATTTGCAGGTTTTTTTCTGGTTGGTGAGAACTGAGAAGCCACTTTTTTCCGCGAAACCTCAAATCGATCTTCCGTATGGCTCTTAGTTGGAAAACTTCCATACATTCGATCTCAAACAAAACAAACAAACAGAGAAAGAATGTTTGCTTTGGCCAGATATGCTAGACCCACGGCACTTGTCCCAAACATGGGCGTGCGTCAGTTTTCGCTTCTAAACAAACCCTCATTTTCCATCACGCGCCCGCTCATTCTGCGGGAACAGGCCGCTCCAGTATCTGCATTTCTGATGATCACGTCTCTTATACAAAAACGTTTCAAGTCCAGAGGTAACACTTACCAGCCTTCGACTTTGAAACGTAAGCGCACGTTTGGCTTTTTGGCCCGTTTGAGATCGAAAAACGGCAGAAAAGTCTTGGCCAGAAGAAAGGCCAAGGGTAGATGGTACTTGACCCATTAAGAGGGCCTCTTGTCAATTGTATCTGGGCATACATAACCTTTCTACATACTGTACATATAATTAACATTCTTGCATTTCTTACTTTATATGCAATAATACACGTCATTTTTCTTTTGGTTTCTTTTTTCCATTCTCCATGTGTAAAAAATCAACTCTTCATTATGCTTTTCCAAGCATCTTGGAATACTCGCGCTCAATCTCGTGTATAAGTTTTTGAAGCGTCACTATAGCAAGCTGGTGGGTCGCATCGGGGAACTTGTTGCGATGTAATCCAAACCACTCGAGAGGCGGCGTGGCGTTGCCGAGTTCCTTCAATTGAGGAGCCTCGATGATTGCAGGTGCCAACGCCGAGTAGACGAACTTCGATTTGCTGGTCACTTTTTCCATGGTTTGCTGGATATCCTTATCAAAATCTTTATGTGGGGTTTCTGGCGACGCAAGCATCTGCGCCGTATCATTCTCGGCCTGCTTTTTCACTGCATCCGGGTCTTTAGTGCTCAAATCTCCCAATTCAAGATCATCTCTGAGTTCCAGTGCATGGCTCTTAGCCACCTCTGTTCTAGACAAAAGTGCTCGTTTATGCGCAGAATACATTTCTCGCACACAATTCACTGAACCCAAGTTCCATCTTATATCCACCGTGCCGCCAAATGATGATTGGAAAAGATACTCCACAACATTGGTATGGAACTTCTGGAACGTCCTCATGGAAATCATAAACCGTGGGAACCCAAGAATCGTGCCTCCTTTGGCCTTCGCCGCATACTCGCTCCATTCATTTACATCAAGTACCAGAATACTCTCTTTGCTGGTTCCATCCGTGTTTGAGAAAGACGCCTTCACGTTATTAAGCTGTAATTCAATTTGATTCGATACACCAAACTCATACTCGCTCTGTGTAAAATTGGCTTTCGACCGATCAAGCTGCACCACAAGCACCTTGCTATCGTGGAATGAATGTGGATACACTTGAATCGTAGTGACACCCGTGAAAACCTCGATCTGTGTGTCTAGCTTCTTTGCTACTTCAAGGAATTCGTTGGAACAAGCGCGGTGCATAAAGCTTTCTTTGTTTGAATCTTTAAGAATCTCTTTGTAGGATGTGCGCTTCTCCTCGATCATTCGAGAAACAGTTTCATAGATGTCGTGGAAATCGGAGGCAGCTAAAGACGTCAAAAACGCCTCTGCAGTATTGTATCGAATGGAAACAAAAAGGTGATCTTTCGAAATATTGGCACCGTTTTTTCGATTATACACGTCAAATCTCCATCCTTTGAAATTGACGAAAGCAAACACGTGTTCATCAAAGATCGACTTGAATTGAAATTCGTTGAATCCCCCAGCCATGTGCACCAATGGTATTTCAAGCAAGGGCAAGTCGTCGAGTTTCCACTCAATTGTCGAAACCAAAAAGAGACCTCCCAACTTTAAGTATCCTCCTAAACGGCCTTCCGATCCAACGACAAGTGTTTGAAGACCCAACTTGAACTCATAAGACCAGCTCGATATTTTTCTTGAAATTGCACATGCTTTGTCAACATCTAGTATCATAGTTCCCAACGCAGGGCCAAAGTCGACCTCTAATATAATGTTGGAAAATATGAAGTCAATCGCAACGGAAAGACCAGAAACTGATGAGCTTGGCAAACTTTTAGCATCCTGTGATTGACCCAATAAACCTTTCTTTTCGGAAGACTCGGGAACATTTGCATCGTATGTTTTCGGATACCATATATCTGTGAAAAGATCAACATCCTGATATTGCTTCATCTTCACGTACCCACTAATATCAGAGATGCAGCATGATGACAAAACCTCGATATCCTCTTTAAATGCTATCATGCTCGATAACACAACTCGCTTGATCAAAAGCGAACCACTTCTTTCATCTGAATAAATATGCTGTAAAGAGGCTGAAATGGAATTGATCTGGCCAAAAACATAGATAGACTCAAACGACTCAACTCCTGAGCAAGCCAGAATAGATGCCCCATCGTATTCGACAATAGCTGCAACTTTTGCCGTGGGCTCACAACTCAATGAAACTCTCTGCTTTTCAATCCGAATTCCAAGATGTACATCTGCCTCCGCAAATAAGCTGCCGAAATCTGTACCAAGAGTCGAAGTTTTGGTATCTTTCTCTGGTTTCCGAGCAACCACTGGTTGTTTTGTTTGCAGAGTTCTAAACATATTCTTGAACGTGCTTACAAAATCTTCAATCACTGGCATACACGAAGCATAAACAGTATTGTCTGATTGAGACATAAGCATTTCTGCCTTCAATACATGCTTCTTCGGAGCGTTTTTCATGTGATTATAATCCACCACTATCAGAACAGCCGGAGATTGAAGGGTAAGCGAATTAGGCTCTTCATGCAAATGCTCTTCTTGAAGCTTGTAAAGAAATACTCTGGCACCTGCAAATCCAACCGTGCATTGAACAGCGGAAAATTTGGGGGTGAAGGATTTAGATGAAGATGGCGATTTCTCCTTTTCCGGGAGTTTCAATTCCCTCGAGTTTTGTCTCCGCAACTCGGCCATTTTTGACTTTCCTTCAAAGTAGTTGCGTACCTGCGTACTTGAGTTCATGGCTCGCTCAATTAAGACCGTCGAGTTGGACATACACCTTACATCTAGCTCGTCACCCTTGAGTGTCAACCAAAGCTTTCTATTTTTATCCACATAATAATTCAATTGCACCTTGGGCATAAAAGCACGGTTCAAATTATCAACTTCAGATGTTGTGCTGTAGAAACTTGAAGAAGTCGTTCCATTGGCAACCGACAAGTACCCGTCCATAACAGTCAACTTACCCAAATCGGCTTTTGTCACTGCAAATATTCTCTCCGCACCAAGAATGATTCCTGGATAATCCTTATGCGAGACCCCAAATAGCCACCCTATGCAGAGGTTATATGACAACACATGGACTGAAGTAAACATGGGCTTCTTAGGTCCGCTTTGAGCAACAGCCATGTTTCCTTGGTCTGGCTTTTGGGTGGCAGCGAGCCCGTCAAATCGATCAAATTTACGTTTCAAGCCATCTGCCAACTCAACAAGTTTGAACAAAACAGGGGGGCTCAAGCAAATACGGAAGTATTCCGATTCGACTTGTAAGGATTGACCACCCGATAAACCACCCTCAGAAAGGGCATCATTCAACACTTTCACACAAAGGTGATAATCCAAAAGCGTCGAAAGCCCAACAGAAAACAGAGGGTCATACACAGTTATTCTTGTCGCAGGTATGAGTAATTCACCGGAAATAGGGCTCACAAGCATATCCAGACCTACTGAATTAGTGACTGTTACTTTTGAGTGTTCAAGCTCCACCGTGAACCGGCTGTGTTCCTTATACGTGAACCATCCCATGTATTTTTGTCGCCATTGTAAGCTGAAGAAAACCTTTTTTGGTTTTTGCGAAACTTTCACTGAGCCACTGGATTCCTTTGTTGGCTTTTCGGACTTCTTAACCTTCATTAATTCACTCTCAAGTACTGCCCTCTTAAGGTTATCAATGTTATCCATAATCGAACGGTTTTGCTCTAAGACAGCCTCTAATGCATTTAAAAGCAGGGGAGTGACAACTTTAAAATAGTCTGATCTAGCATCCGTCTTAACAAGCCAATGCCCATTAATTTCGGTGAGTAAAGATGAAATCAGAAGATCGGAGCTTTTGGATCTCAAAATCGATGTCTCGTTTATGACGGTATCGGACGTGAACGTCTTATGGGCATACTTTATAAACGTCTCCAGGCCCAAGACACGAACTTTTAAACTTGCTCCACCTAAAACACCCTCAATTTTGAGCGGGTGAAGAGCCTCTATTAAGAACAGAAACTTTTCAACCACAAATATCAAAGTGAGTTTGGGGAGATATTGTTTTTGTTCATTTTTATGCACGATCTTCACGCTCTCAGTTTCTGAGAGGGGAGGAAATTGTTTCATCACAAGATTTACATCATCCATGAGATCCGAAATCACCGACACTAGTGCATTTTGATTATGAAGCAACTTCATATCCACATTCTTAGTATTCAGCTCAAGGAATAACGTTGCCTGGCCTCCCTCTTTAGTCCCAGAGGCAACCACAGATATTTCCTCCGATACAAGACTAAGACACTTAGTGCGTTCTCTGCCAAAACTGATCGCCGCCTCTCCTAGCTTCAGTGCCCAGCCGTAGCTCGTCACATTTTCAATTGATACGCCTCCGATTATTGAGGACGTGAATTCCTCAAGAGTCAACTCAAGATATATCCTGTCAAGATTAAGTCTGAAGCGGAAAGAGTTTAGGTTGACAAGCGCAGAGAATTCGCATGCAGAAAACGCTGTATCTTTAGTAGGCGAAGAGGCCATCACCTCTGTTTTTGTGGAAGTGTTGTTGTTTTTGAATGCATCCAAAAGAGGAAACACTGACATTGATAAGGCCAGATCTATTGCGTCTATACTAAGAGCAATATCAAAGACTGGTTCTCTGGCCACTAATGAATTGCCTGAATTAACGATTCTGTCACCGAAAATCTTTGTGGCGTGAACGTCGATTTTCGAAAACGCAACATAGTTCGAGATTTCACCTTTGCTCGAAAGGTTCAACTCAAGAGAAATGATAGTAAGAAGCATCTTGAAGCCACGGTCCTTATCTTCGGAATCTGCAAAAATTTCATTGAAAAAGCTCTCCCTTTCTTCCATATTTCCCTCCCATGTCCTCCAAGAACCAAAAGTCTCCTTCACATATGACAAAGCGTCCAATGGCGCTCTTTGAGCTTCATTAGCCGTGCTATATTGTTTCCCCTCATTCGATGGGATTTCATTGGCAATACTCCTCAATTTGGTCATAATTTTCCATGCCTCGTAAAACCTGACATGATCTCTTTTAGACCTCAAAATTCTTGCGGGCTTAGTGATGACCTCCGGATCGGAAATATTTTTGTTTTCAGTCGCATATCTGCACAACAAGTAGATCAAATCAGCCTTCCACCTTTTGGAATTCTCCAAAGCCATTTTGAAATTACTCATCGAACCTTCGGCAGCCAGTAAAAGCGACTTCACGAAGCAAACCACATCTGGCAACATGTTTTCATTTATATTAGCCTTAAATGAATTCAACAGAACTGATGCAACCAGTGCACTTCCATCATTTTCGGTGAACCAAGCCTCTACCCCGGAAACCTGACCACTAAAAACGGCCGAGAACCAATCGGGAAAAGAAACGGATGCATAAATCTCATTTATGTGAGCTGCAAACGAAACTGAATCAACTTCTTCGACGAACGACCCCAAGCGCGCCCGATTTTTCTGTTTTTGGATCACCAACGAAGGCTCTACAATGGCCAAAGTTAATACTGGGACCAGCTGCGATGCAGAAAACATGGTCGATGGTGAAACCATACTGTGCTGCACAATTCTTAGATCAATCAAAGTGCTTACAACTCTGACATTATCTATCATAGGTACGGGTAATATGAGATGTTTCAATTCCTTCATAATCCCACACTGTAACTTGTCAAGCAAAACATCTATGTTTGACTCTTCTGAGCCCACAACTAGCTCTGAAAAGGCGTTTAATCCATCTGGGCAAATGCATGCCTTTATCGCATCAAACTTCAAAATAAACGAGTCGTTCTTGAACTGATTGTCAGGCCTGGATAAAGGCTTATAGTCCTCATCAAGATAATTGATCGTTGGATACATATCGCCATTGATGAAAGAAGACTCCTCCATCTCCAGGTAATCAGAGTAAGTGCTGATTGTACTGCGTGAATCACTGAATTGACCCATACTTAAGTACTCCTCTGTTAGCGGGAAAGATGCCATTGGGAGAGATATTGTGGAGAAAACGGAGCCCTTAGCATCCTTGAAAGTAGAGTCTTTTTCTTCTGGGTATAATAAGAACGATGCCCTATGTGTGGTTGCATCGTTTCTCCTGACATGTTCGTGCTGCCGATCCCTATGTTCCTTCATATTTAGCTTCTGGCAGAAGTTGGTGAAATGGAGCGAGGTCTCCAAATATGCGAGGTACTTGATACCATCGGACTCTTCAGTAACTCTCATAATGATTCGAGGCAAGAGAAGCGATATTCGACTGGAGTACCTGAAGTTAGCAATATCGTTAAATGAAACAAGCAAGTCATCTATATCGACCTCAAGAAACGTGGCAGTTGTTTGCAAATGAAGCTTGATTCTGATCTCGGGACATCTGAACGAAAAATTAGCAGCATCATAAACTATTGGTACTTCGTAAGTCAACGAGTTTTCAAGATCCAAGTATCCCAAAATGAAATTATCAAGCACAGTATCAATACTGGAAAGTATTGACGGGATCCCATCAATAGAAATCAAGTCCGAGGCAAAGTCCCACTTACATTGGTACGTGAGATCATCAATTCCAAGCATTCTGTGAGTATGAACACTAAAAGTGTCAATGATGATTTCTGGACTACGGCAGCACAATAAATCATCGTAAACGGGGCTATTAAACACATAGTCTGCCGCAGGCAATGTTCCCGCAGGAAAATAATAGCCTTCGCCGGTACTAAAATCGGCCTGAAGATCCATGTAAAATTGGCAAAGATGGATTTCGACATCAAGATAGTCAAAACGCAAGCTAATATGTTGTGCGTGGTCGTACACTTGACAAGGAAGCACGATCATACCTTTTCTCACCTTAAACGTGAAAAGCACATTCAAATCATTTTCTGCCTTGAGAAGTTTCCAGTATTCTGGGTCGGGTTTCTTTGACAGAGATTTAACTGAGCCGCTCTCGACATCCTTATTACTTGCACCCTCGCTCAAAATATACTCTTCATAGGTGATGAAATTGACGAAATCGCCAAAGTAATTTTCACGGAAAGTGAAAAGGTACCGTATGAAATAACCGTGGAAAAGAAGCACCACGTCATCACCAGTGATATTAATGACAGCAAAATTATTGTGATCGAGCTCCACCTTATTGTAGTAAGTGTATGCACCCGCAATTTCAAACGCATCTGTCGAGCCCATTTTTTTGTTACCATGCAAAAACGCATTGGCCGTATGCCAGGGCGGCACTTCGAGCAAAAGTTCCAACAGAGGAGCCGTGATATTGTAGTCAACGGTAGAACTTGCAGCAAACATACCCCGCAATGGGATTTTCACTTTGATGTCCATCTTTGGCCCACAAAAGCAAATATATTTATTTGAGTCAAAGTCAAGGGGGTCATTAATGATGTTGTGGTCATTGACGTTAAAATAAAGGCGGAAATCACGTACTTCCCATGCTAGATGGTAGGTGAATGGGCGGAAATATTCGTATTTTACTGGCGGTCCAGACCCAAAATCAGCCACCATATCAGTAAACAAGGTGATATGTTCACGCAAGAAGAAAAACCGTCCTTTTTCCGACGACATATCAAAATGCCAAGTGCACTCGCCGTTCCACGCTAGGGGAAACCCAATCTGCGCATCCACCGTGTGTGTTTTAGCGCTAAATAGAATCCCGTGCGTAACCAGAGTCCGCACTTCAAGATCAGCCATTTTCATGGCAAGTTTGTTCTCCCAACCCCGTAATGATGCAATGTAGGAGGTGAAATATGTGAATGTAGAGCCGCCTGCTAATTTGAGCTCGAGCCAGCCAAAGGGCCGTGTGTTATTTTGCTTCTGATCATCACTTGTGGCAAGCTCTTCTTTGTCTTTACTGAATTCACGCGTAGGCACCCGAAGTATAAGCTCATTTTTCGTCGCCACATGTATACGGAACCCGGCATATTGCCGTAGGCTACCGGGCTCGATCTTGCTATTTGTAGGTCTTGCGTCACGTGCCAATGAGGGAAATAGAAGTTGTTGTAAAGGCCCTCGTTGACGGTCTGCCCAAGATCCATAATGAATTGTGGCCATCGACAATACTAGCTCCACACCCGTTTGCGGGGAGTTTTCGGCGTCCGGTAGTTGCAGACCATGTTGCAAATTCGAATTCAAATTCAGATGCACTCCAGGCACATCGTAGTAGTAGACCAAGTTTGTGGTCACCGAATCCACAAGCAAACTGTACTTTGCGTATTCCTCAATATCTGTAAGTTCCACCACCCGGTCCTGCGGCGAATCGCCCACATACCGCTTGAGTCCGTGCCACGCGTCTACGCCGGCTTTCAGTCTTGGGCGGCGGCGGAAACGCAAGTTTGCCGGAAAAAGCCGGAGTTGTGCTAACAAAAGTTTGAAGTTACGTCTGCGGAACGTGCGTTTCACTACTGCTGCTGCCTTGTGCAGAAATGTGCGTGGCGATTGGCCCAAATACTTTTCTGGGTCATACGTGATATTTGGCTTCATGTGGACCTGGAACCGGTCCATGGTCACATCGAAGGTTGTGCGGTAAAGATCGAGTTTTGAAGGCGCATGTGCAATATCTACTACTGCCTTTGCTGTGCGGAAAGACGCCACGAGAATCGATGGTGTTGTATGGTTACCCAAAACAAACGCTCCACGCTTAATTGTTGTTTCTAGCGGGAGGATTTGGAGTAAAAATGATGGGCCTGAAGAAGGGCTTGGATCCGCATTAGAATGGACACTTTCGACCGTCAGTTGCGAGGCTGAAGAGCCGGAAAACTCGGGTTTTGGCAGCAGCAGGTCCTTCTCATGTTCTGCCAGCAGTTGGCCCCATTTTCGGAGCGTTTCCTCGATGTTTTTGTACGCGACCGTGCGGTTATACATAAACACTTCTAGGCCATCGATATGAAGCACCAAACTGGTCGGTAGTGCCTTATTTTGTGCCGCCGAAACGGCCGGGCCTTCGTTCTCGCGGCCACTGCCGCCACTGCCGCCGCCATCTTCTCTATCCATTTGAATTTGTGCCCGTCGCGTCATGCGTAAAAGCCAGTATCGCCATGTAAGATTTAGTCGAAGAATCGAGATTGTATAATCTGAAGTCAGTATCACGACATTTCTTGCCATGATCCGGCCGCCCAAAGGCGCTATACGAAACGCGCCAATTGTAACACGCACCTTCTGCCGTTTCCAGAGGAAAACCGAGAGAAATAGTGAGATTATGTATCCGACCAAACGAGCAAAGTAGAACACGAACGCGAGGCCAAGAATCACTGCCAAAAGCCAGTTTACGAGGTATTGCCAGCTAGTGACAAAGTCGGTCACGGGCCTCTGATTAAGCGAGGAAACCATCGTGTGTGATAATGCTGGATTTTTTTTATATTTTTGGGAATTATCTCGGTGTGTTTTGGCAAGTTTATAGTGTGTTTTAATATTGGCCTCATCCTTCCGCACTGCAGTACCACTATGAGGCGATAAATGATTAGTTAACTATGGGGAAGAAAGATGCGCGTTACCGTCGCTGACGTTATGGAACGCGAGACAAGCACTTTCTTATATTTTGTTTGATTTCGAATTTTACGAAGTATGTTCTGACTTTGCTCTTAGTCTAAGAACTTTCCATTTATTCATTATTATTGATTTCATTCTATTCTAATCAGAACGAGTGAGTATGAACTGGAATTTCCCATACATAGATATGGAGCAATGCTGCAACAGGCGAAAGCAAAGAACATTGAAGCTTTATTTATTTTTCTTCTCTTCTATTGAAAATCTTTAGTGAATTAGACTAAAAGAAGAACATTTCTTTTTTATAGAATTTGGAGCCCTGGTTCCCATGGCGACTTTGTACCGAAATTTCGTGGGAAAATATTCAAGGATTTGCCTGCTCGGGGTAAAGAGGGCTAATTAAAAGAAAATAAAATTAGGGTCACCATTTGAAAAAGATCACACCAATTATGCATTTGGGACACAAAATTTTGTTTTGATAATCTCAAGATATTCGAAATTACATTATTTGGGAAGGTTTTTCGAGGCGCCATCATCTGGAATTATGGTCTTCTAACTGAGATTGCCGTGTAATCTGCAACTATACATACCTCTGCCAACATCTCAATTTCTTTGATTTCTTCATTTCCTTCTCTTTTATAGAAGTTAGTGAATCCAATAGTTTCATGCTAAAAATGAAATTTTCGGATCTCATAAATTAAACATTACCTCATGGGTTCACCAATAAATTGCTAGCGGAATATGATTTGTGCCCGAAACAGGCCCTGTTTTTTTTTTTTTTTTTTTTTTTTCAACAAAGATACCAGCGTAAACATAATTCCAGGGCTAACTCTTCTAAAGGAGGAATTTCTATACTGGGTGGTGTAATGTATACGAAAAAAAATTACCTACTGGAGAAAAAATTGTACCGTAAAAATTTGCATTTTTGACTTGTGCTTTGTAAATAGTAATTTCGTTAACTTATCTTTACGAATAAAAAAATACAGAAAAGGGATCCCAAAAATCGGATTGGGTAGATGAATCTTTTTCGTCAAGGAAACTAAGATATTCCAATCTCAAGAAAGAGCCCCTCCTTGAAAAAATTTTGTAATTGACATTTTGACTGTGCTACTTAATCATTTTTTCATTTTGCGCCACATATTAGATTCGACTCCACTACACAGCAGCGCATTATCCGTCGATTTCCCTTTCAAAAAAAATAATGAGTCTTAAGAAAAAAAAGAAAAACAGAATTTCACTCCACGGGAATTTGAATCTACTAATCCCAGATAAATAATTAATTTAAAAACTTTATGCCATACTCAATTACAGTCAAGTATCGGCACTCAAATGATAATTAATTAATTAACTCCGGAACTAGACCCTAACTAATAGGCCTGCACCCGCGCCCATGTCACCTGCCCGATTCGCGCAAAGATAAACACACATGCGGGAGAAACACTAGCACCACACGATCAATACTACTTTTCTTTTCCTCAAATATTCTTCCTTTCTTCACGCACACTAACACACAAATAACCGAAGGTGGTGAACGCAAAAGAAGAAATTCAAAATGTCCACACATAGACTCAAGCTACACGTGGACCAGGAAAACCAACACAAGGTTGCGCCTGCGAAAAACGAACTACGAAACTCAAATGGGCGGGAATCCGCAAACAATAGTGCACCTCTCGGCGCCAAAAGACCACTTTCGGCAAAAGGCAATGCAAACGAAAAAAGGCTTCGTGTACCTCTTGGAGGAAAAGACCAAAATAAAGTTTTTGCGGGTCTTCAAAGATCAAAATCGCTGTTGCCGCTGACGTTCCATGTGTCGGCGCTTAAGTCTGAAAACCAGGGATCGGTCCGTTTACCGTTGGCCAACCCGCCCACATTGACAAAGTCAAACCTGTCGCTTGGCTTCTTCAACCGGCCTGCCAAACTTAGCGCACCCCCAGCGGCCAATCCACGTACAGCCAACCCACACAAAAATACACTTTTCCCCGCTGAAGATCTGCATAGATCAAAGGACTTAGTGCCTCGGTTTGCTTCAGATACATTGACCAAGGCGCCCACACGTGAACTACCCGTACTTTCTAATCTGCTACAATCCACATTTTCCGATGCTACAGCGGGCCTACATGCATCGAAATTAGATACAAGCGAGCATTTTGCTCGAAACGTTGATCCCATGAAAAAAGGGGCACGCGGCATTGAGATGGAACGTATACTTGAGGCATTGGCGGAAGATGAAGATAGCATTGAAACTGTACCTGAGCGGCCGGTGTCAGCGTTTGCTGGGCATGAAGATGTACCGCTTGGATGCTCGCCATTGAGCCGTGAGCAAGCACCATTTCTTTATCAGGATACGCCTCCCTCTGCCCCCTTGTTGACCGCGCAGTTTGCTCCTGATACTGTATTCTTCTCGGAAGACGAGGATGAGGAGCTTTGTAGTGAGACTGAGGCCGCACATAACATGGCATTCCACGAGGAATTGACGTCGGGCGATGGCGGCGACAACTCACTTGGCCTCACGGAAGCAGAGTTGCATGATTTGTTGGACTTTTAGATGTGCACGTATTTCTCCCCCTCATTTCATCGTTGCATTCACTTATATACCCCCAATTTACTATATACACATAATGGTTTCTAATGCCCTCGCTACTGAGTCGTGCACTCGGGCGTTGGCTCGTGAGCGTAGTGCTGGTGATGGTTCTGGTACCCGTGCCCGTTGTGGTCATGTTTTGCCCCACCATCATTTTCATTTTCGTCATCCTCTTCGTAGTTTGGAAGCGTATCCTTCCGGGAAATTGTGAACTCGGTCACGTACTCGATATTGGCTTCTGGCAACAGGTCCACAGGCACATCCTGGCGTTTTTTATCCGAGGCATTACGGAGTTCGGTCGGGAGTACGTTCTGGAGCTTATACAAATCGTTTTTCTCCAAGTACCAATTATCGGTGGGAAATTCGATCTCGATTTCCACGTACAAATCGCCGAATTTTTGTTTACGGGAAAACCATCCGTTACTCTTGGCATGTACAGGCATACCTTCCCCGGCAATCCGGATATAATCTCCCGGTTTCACCACTTTCCCGGTAGGAGTACTAAGGTGAATGGCACGGCCATCCAAATGCTTGGCCACCACTTTTGAAAATCCCAGGAGTGCCTCGACCAATGTGATTTTGTAAGGCACATATAAGTCATCGCCTTTACGAGAAAACACCGCGTGTTGTTTACAATGGAAAGTGAGAATGACGTCGCCGGCAACTTTGCCCGGGGCTTCATCGGACTCACCCACCAAAACCACCAGTTCCCCCAGCTTTGCGCCCGGTGGAATCTCAAACTCCAAGATCTTTGTTTCTTCAGTCACACACACCCCTTTACAGTTCTTACACTTATCCTTGGTGCGGTATGTTTTGCCTTCACCTTTACAGGCGGCACAATCCACATGGAATTGCGAAACAAGACCTGGTCCTACACGGCGGATCTTAGTTGTGTATCCGTGACCTTCACATTGGCCACAGGGTCTCGGCACGGCTTTTTTGCGGGCGCCAGATCCACGGCACTGGCCACAGAGCACGTCACGTGTCGAGGTGATTTTCACTGTTTTGCCCTTGTACAAATCCTCCAAGGTGACATCGAGTTCCAACTCGGCATCTTCCGTCTTTTGCTTACTGGCTTTCCCCCTCGGTCTTCCATTGCCTCCTCCACCACCATTCATGCCGGCGAAAAAATTGTAGAAATCGTCGGCGCCGTAGCTCTGTGAGCCGTACTCGTCACCATACGGATTACTGCTGAATCCATTGCCAGGCATTCCCAGATCACCAAAGCCATCTGCGGTTCCGTAAATATCGTAATCCAGTCTTTTTGCTTCGTCGCTCAAGACCTCGTAAGCACGCGAGATCTCCTTAAATTTGATTTCTGCCTCCTCTCTTTCGTTTTCCCCGACTTTATCTGGATGGTACCGAAGGGCCAACTTTCTGTACGCCTTCTTAATATCGCCCTGCGATGCCAGACGGTCCACCTCTAGGATTTCGTAGAGATCTAGTTCCATTGTGGAGTTCTTGTTTATGGCGTCACAGTATGTGTGTTAATTAATTTTTTTTTGTTCAATTTCTTTTTTTTGTTCAAGAAAATTGACTCAAATTGTTTGCACGTTGATGTCTCGATTTGTATTCGAAAAGCTTCTCTTCATCAATACTGTACTGTACTGTATGTGCGTGTGCAGCAGCAGTAATCGAGCGCTGAGCGTGGATCTGGTTCCAGGAACTTTATGGAACTGTTGAAAAACAAAAAAAAACGACGGTTGTCTCAATTGCGACAACAAGTTCCCATTGACAGACTCGTTTTTTTTTTCTTTAAAAAAAATAAATCCCTTAATTAAGAGAAAAAAAGAAAGCGACGTGGACAGGATTCGAACCTGCGAGAGCAGAGCTCATGAGGAGGTGCTGATTAACCTGCACCTCACGCCTTAACCACTCGGCCACCACATCTCTTGTTATACAACCCGCTACTTGTGAGATATGTCCTGATGTTTAAGATGCACATAAGTTTTAACATTTGCTTTTCCGGCGACTTTATGCGTTTAAAAAAACCTATTTCTGGGTAGAACAAAACAAAAGCTCTTCAAAATAGTCTCAAGAGCTTCCACACCCCTAACAACCGCGGTTCGAATCCCGTGTACTACTTAAGGTTTCTGTGACTCTGAGTGAGCTATTCTTGCTGTGGAACAGCGTGGAGTGTCTCCGCCACTGGCAAGAGTCATAGATTCCGGAGTGTGTTGCAGGTTTTCTATAGTTATATAGTTTTAGACAATGGTCTAGGCCATTGTTGTCCTTCAATACATATTGTATCCATCAAAAAAAAAAAAAAAGAGCTTCAGATCCGTGTGAAATTAACTCAGCAAACGTTTTTAAGCTTTGAGTTATTCGTAGCATAATGAAGTTTGCATCATCTTCATTTTCCAGCTCATTCCTTACCAATTAGTTATGAATATTTGAACAAAAAGGCTCTTGGTTTTGAGAATGATTTAGAATTTTATTTCCTCTCTGATTTTCAAGACGAATTCAAGAATGAAGAGGGGATTTTTGTCTCTGGCAGTTTCACACGACGGTCTAGTAACGAGTAAAATGAAGAAAGTCAAACCAGAACAAACACCCCACGCTTTCTGACAGAAATAAAAAGCAAGTAAGTGTCATATTTGGACTAAGAACAAACTCTATCTAGTAATCTGCATTTAAATTGATGGATTAATTGCGTTTCTGGGATGAGGTGATTGCACACGAGATTAGCAATTCGAGAATCCAAAGAGAAAAGAAGATGATTAAGAAACCAGATGAGGGGAGACGATTTCCGAATCATTCAAAATCACTTTAAAGCAAAAGCGTCACATATAGAAAAAAAAAACAAAAAAACAAATTCTTTTCAAGTTAATTTTTTCTCTTGTTTCGAATCTCTCAAATTTCTCCTAATTTGGTTGTGCGGGCTGTGGTGCGAAAGTCTATAGTAAGAAAAAGCTTGGTGCTCCAGACAAAAGTGGCAACGAGAAAAGACAATAAAATTAGCAAGAATTCAAAAAATGCAAAAATGTTTGTAAAATTAATATACCCGCTTTATAGTTATAAGGACCTTTCGTGAAAATGAACAAAAGCTTTGCAATTTTCATTTGCGAAGCCTTTTTTTTGGGCCTATCTTTAGAACACACTACCAAGCCGGCCTGTATCGGGGAACACGTAGGGGTAGTGCATACAAGCCTTCGCCCGGTGTCGTTTCGACGTTCACCACCGCACCGAAAAAGCAAACCGCACCTGGGGCCGGAATTGAGAAAACCTCGTTTACCTTTCCCTTTTTCTTGAATAAACCCCACAGTATATTACAATAAAAAAATGGTATGTCTCCACGTCCATGGATATGTTCAATTTCTGTGAAGCTTGAAGAAAAAAAGTGACCTGAATTTCTATCCTAAAATTACTTGATGCATTGTTTATTGTTCATGGTTTAGAGTACTAACAGAATCCTTAGTCTAGATCAGGGTATGTGGCATTAATTACCTTTTAAACACGGGAAAAAACAATCAATAATTGTAGATTGAGATTGGAGATACGCAATTGGGAAAGCGAGCAGTATCATGGGCCAAGATATTGTTCTCTAAAAACGCGTACGATACAGATAGTTGAGCGACTTAATGCCCCTTAAACATGCTCTCGAGTGGAGCTTCTAATAATCGCTGGAACCGCTGGAACCGCTATAACTTGCTGCTCCTTATGGATTTACAACTTCAAAATTCTACCGATAATTATCTTATATCCACTCGATCGAGTCTACCCCTGAAAATCTATTTCCCTCCGTCCCTTAATAATTACTAACATTGACTCTAGAGTTGCAGTTGCCGATGAATCTTTAGCCGCCTTCAACGACTTGAAGTTGGGCAAGAAGTACAAGTTTATTATTTTTGCGTTGAACGCCGAGAAGACCAAGATTGTCGTGGACGAGACCTCGACGGATGCTGACTACGATGCATTCTTGGAGAAATTGCCTGAGAATGAGTGTAAGTATGCCGTCTACGACTTCGAGTACGAGATTGGTGGAGGTGAAGGTAAGAGAACCAAGATTGTGTTCTACACCTGGTCTCCAGACACTGCCCCTGTCAGATCGAAGATGGTTTACGCTTCTTCCAAGGACGCCTTGAGAAGAGCCTTGAACGGTATTGCTGCTGATATCCAGGGCACTGACTTCTCCGAGGTGGCCTACGAGTCTGTTTTGGAGAGAGTCAGCAGAGGCGCTGGCTCGCACTGATTATGACGATGTTTATAGGCTCTCATTACGCAAACGAGCAAGCAAGCAAATAACAGCACAATTGAATGGAACTAAAGCGTAGAAGAGAAAGTGTGCTTGATTTCACGGAGATTATAGAAATCAAGCTCGTACTTTCTATTAAAATTTCCCCTTAAATCTAAGACCTGGGACTTGGGAAAGGTGAATTGTGTGTATTATGATTCTTTGATGTGGTTTTTGAATATTCACCAGTATCAGGCAATTCACCTTAAGTAATCTTGTTTAATTTCATAAATTTCTACATTTTACCCATCTTGACTTTGCTAGAGCGTCTGATATTTTTGCAGTAAGAGTATGATCAAACGCCCTATAGGGAGCTAAGAATGTTACCATGCTAAGCCAGTTCACGGGAACTTTAGATAAGAAATTAGAAAACATTTTTAAAAGGGGGGATCAAGAATTACTGATGATCACAATGACCACATATAATAGCTAACGAAGTAAAGTGGCAAAAATCTTGGCGATTTGGAGAAATTGACCTTTGTGTATACTACAGTTGTACTGTGATTGACTAATTATGATTTCTGGTGCTTGTCTTTTGACAACTAAACCAGGTCTTTAATCTAAAAAACATGTAAGATTTGTATGCTAATATATGTTTTTATATTCTTATATTCTTATATTCTTATAATCCTTTCTTCCTTTATTTCCGTAACAAATATGCTACTGCCGAACGCATTTCTAATCTCCAACTTCTGGCCCCCAAAAAAAAAACGGGCCTGCACTGCAAGCGTCATGTGCGCGAACGTTGGGACCGAACTCCGATCTCTAATGCCGAGATGTTCTATCAGGACAAAAGAAAAAAAAAAAGAAAGAAATCACACGAGTTCCCATTTCCACATCTTTGGCACCAAACGGTAAATAAAGAAAAATACATCATACCAATTTTTCTTAAAACGGAAAAAAAAAAAAAAATCAGGCTCAAAGTTTTATCCAGATCTTGTGTGCCGTTTCTTGAATGATCAGTCCCCACCGCCACAGCTCGCAGCCTATCCTTCTCAAGTCTCACAAAGTTCCGCATAGTTTGGGCCTGAAGATCTAGTGGTCTTGAAAGAACCCATTTAATATACGCAAAACACGCAAAACACACAAAACACACAAAACTTACACCGGAATAAATAAGTTCACAAATAAGGAAAAATGTCTCCGCGATCTAATTCAAACACAGCAGACACTCAAAATGCCCGACGTAAGCCGCCTCGGGCAACGCTAGAACAGAAAATCCAGATTCTCGACTATTTCCATCAACTGGACCGGCCACAACTGGAAACAGTGGACAATTTCCGGCACGAGGTGGCAATTTCCACGTCGACTTTCAACGAGTGGCTAAAACACGAACACGAGTACCGGCAGCGGTACCAGGCTCTGGGCACACTGTTTGAGAAACACGCACGACGGAAAGTCACTTATAAATACGATAAAATCAACCGGGCCATGGATCTTTTGGTTCAACAACGGCTTGCACGGGGAGAGGAGGTGACCGAACCCGTGCTCCGAAATTATTGGCAAATTTATGCCCACCAATTCGGCGTTGAAAACCCTAAACGGCTTATTGGATTTAGTCACGGATGGCTCAGTCAGTTTAAGAAACGACACGGGCTTTGTCGCAAAAAAACCGGCCCACCTGGCGATCTTACCACTTCAAATAACGAGAAAATCTTGGCAGATCCTGCCTCAGACGACGAGCCACCTTCAGTCCCAATATCGGTATCGGTGGGAGTATCGGGAGCCGGCGTGTCACGTGACCCCACATTACTGAACCTGCTGCCTGAAGATGATGTGCCCGAACCTGCCGGCCATTTCCAACCACAAAGCACGCTCAGCTTCTCGCAAAATATCGCCTATTTGCTGCCGCCACAACCAACACAACAATCACAACAACATTCCGGCGCCAGCTCACCCCGTAGCCGCCTGGTCGATCGTCACCGGTCACGTGACCTTGTACCACCGGTGGATGTGGACGAACTGGCTGAACTGTTGGCCCGTGCCATGCATCTTTCGCTAAATACCCGCAAGCCATTTGCTGCGCATGATATCGAGCGGTTTCTTGTTACTGTCGCCGACCGTTTTTTCCAGGATCATCAGTACGATTACCCGCAAACCGTGCATTTATACGAGGAATTCAAGTCTCTGTTTGCTAGCGAGCGGCTCATAAACCTCCGTTCTGCACAGGAGGCCCGGCTCAAAGACCCGCCTCGTGGCCCGAGGTCGAACAGTTTGGGCCCGCCCAGTTTAGGTCCTGCCATGCCCGGATCGTCATCGTCACCATCTTCTTCTTCTTCGGTGATAACCACATCTGAGATCGATGCGCCGCGCCAGAACGTGCTGCTTCTTCTGGATCCTCACCCGTTGCGTGCTCGGAGCCGCCGAGAAGTGCCGGTGCATGTGCCTGAATCTCTTGGTGTTTCCACGCTTCATGGACTACGATCTAGTTCCGGTTCTAGTTCAAGGGCTCTGTCAATGGGACCCGGAACTGGTAATGGACACGGGCATGGACATATACAGAACCAACGCCAGCATCAGCAGCATCAGCAGCATCAGCAGCATCAGCAGCATCAACAGCAACATCACAGACAGCAACATCAACGACAGCACCGCCAACACCTGCACCAGCATCAGCACCAACAGATAAATCTACAACACGGGTTTAGACACGAGGAGACTCCTTCTTTGGACACAGCTGAGCAGAGTATAGAGACTTTATTTTTGCGACAAGCAACCGGGAACAGTCTGCAGAGTCTGAGTCTACCGGTGAGTTCGAATTCGAACGCTAACACGCACACGAATACGAATATGAATACAAATACAAATGTGAGCCAGCCACAACACCGTGGGTATGACGATGGTGAAAAAGTGTGGCTGAACTCGGAACTGCGCAGGCTCTGGGAGCAGAACAAACTCATGCTTTCATAAAACCCGCAACTATGTCAGTACGTGAATCTCCAGGATTGTATTACTATGCCACTATGTACGATATTTCTCAAGAAGTGAATGGCAGCTATTTTTTTTCCGTTTTTTTTTTTTTTTTTTCTGTTTCCTTCTCACCCTCCTCCTTATCAAAGCTGTGCCGTGAAATCAACCTCGGTTTCTACTTGCACCTTGATTTTAGGCGAGCCGTCGTCAACGTTGACTTTCTTTGGACAATCTGCGCAGTTGGCACATACTTTGGACCCGTCGTCTAATGTAAGTGCCCGTTCTGGAGGGCACGTGATCTCTGTCCCAGCAGATCTTGGTTCCTGGCTGATGAGTGCCGCTTGTGTGGGACTCAGGTGTTTAGCATACATGTAATTTCGAAGAGCCATTGGTAGTTATTTTGATATATTATTGGCCTGTTTTGGACTGAGAAAATTGACGGTTATAGACAAGGTTTTAAGGAAGTAACGAGAAGGGAGGAAGTTTTTTTTCTTTCTTTGTTTTGTTTATTTGAAAAAGAACTCACGTTTCAGAAAGATGAGGCCCTCCCACAAATCAAAACTTGAATGTGGTTTGCATTTTTTTTCTTCTTTCTTATCTTTGCATCCGGGCCAGGGCCAGTGGGCTGATTTCGGAGCCTTGCGGTGAATGGGGCTGCATGCTGCAGCAGCATTGCGATTGGGTGCGAAAAGCAAGTTTGGGCCGGGATCCGGACAAGTGGTGCGATTTTCCCCACACCGCCATTTCTTCCAATCTTTCGATCGTTAACAAAGTTTAACTTGTCTCGACATAATGATTTGACCTTTAAAATAATAATAAAAAAAATAATAAAAAAAAAGAGACAAGACAAAGGAACGATGATTGGGTGATTTCATTAATTGGGTGCATGAAACACGGCTAGAGCTCCTGATTTGCCGTTGCAATATTGTGCATAACCACTATTGGCTCCACCTTTCATGAAGACAAGCCACGTGACCTGGATCATTGTGCAAATAACGATAATATTACAAATCTGAGTTTATGTCACAGAATTTAGTCTGTTGAATTAGCTGTAATTGCCTCAATTTGAAAGCAGAAAAGATGTGGTATCGAAACACATGAAATCACGATTGGTGTTGGTGATGAGTGCATATTGTCCGACTCACGTCGTCTTCAAATGCCTTCAAAAAGCACTATTTAATATTATCATTTTCGAGTTTTTCCTCTTAGATTGGGTACGTGAATTATTACCTGTAAATATCTTATTATAAATGGAGTGAAAAAGAATACGTGGAAGTGCTAGTAATGTCCAGCCCTAACTGACGACACTAGTTAGCTCAACGGATGGCATTTTGGGTAAGCCATCACCTGTGCATAAAATTAAAGTGCAAAAAATGTATCTTCTTCTTTTGTTTAAATTTTAGATTTTCACGGTTTGTTTTCAGTCTTGTAATAACCGAGAA